>QJPP01005181.1:0-55825 GCA_003996215.1 Jaltomata sinuosa
GTAAAACTGACGACGCCCTCCACCTGCCCGATCGCCATCCCTACCACCTGCTCTGCCACGCGGAGCACTACCTCTACTCTGACGACCACCCCCTCTAGCAGGGGGCTGAACTGCCGTAAAGGCTCGGCTAACTGAACTGTACCCTGCTGAGGGCAATCTTTAGCAAAGTGACCTATCGCACCACAAGTAAAACAAGCCCCTAACGGCCTACTCTGTCGAGATGAACCGCAAATCCCGAATGACCACCACGACCTGATGCCCCAGAAACTGTACCCCTCGAAGACTGGCCGCTATAGCCCTGATGGCTGCCCTGACCCTGCTCGAACTGGGTACTACCGAAAGTCTGAAGGGAAGCCTGAACCGGTCGGCTGGACTGACCCTGGTACTGCTGTGGCTGATAACCCCGGCTCCACTGGCCAGGACCTCTACCACCATATCTGGAACCACTATAGACACCCTGATGTCGAGGCCTCTTATCTCTGGACCCCTGATCATGTCGCTGTAAGTCCTCCACAGTGCGAGCATAGTCTACAATGGCCTGGAATGACCGACCACTGGCAATCAATATCTCAGCTGGCTGCCTGATCTCTGGCCTCAAACCCCATACAAATCTGCGAATCCTATCAGCCTCGGTAGGGATGATCATAGCTCCGAACGGTGCTAGCTGATGAAAACGGGTCTCATACTCCGAGATAGTCGTAGACCCCTGTACAAGGTGAGTAAACTGCTCCCTGCGATGCTCCCGATCACTCTGGGGTAGGAACTTGGCCATAAAGGCCTCGTAAAACTCAGACCAGGTCAAAGGAGGTAACGACGGTGGTCTACAAGCAACCTGAGCCCTCCACCATAACTTCGTTGGGCCCTCCAACTGGTAGGTAGTATAACCAACCCCGTGAGTCTCCAACAAACCCAGATGATGCAACATCTCCTCACAGGTGGTAATGAAGTCATGTGGATCCTGTCCAGAAGTACCCGCAAATCTCGGAGGTGCTAACCTCAAAAATCTGCCCAACGCCTTCTGCTCTGTCTCTGTCATAACTGGGCGAGGAGCAAGAGGCTGTGCAACAGATGGAACCGGAATAACCTCCGCACGGGGAGCCATAGTAGCAGGCTGCGCTCCTGAGCTCTGTGCACCCAGGGCTGCCCCCTGAGCAGATGTCTGCGCTACCTCCGAAGGCCGCTCTCCAATCACACCCAAAAGCTGCAATAGTAATCCCCGAATATCTGGAGACGGAGCTGTGGGTGGAGCTGGCACAGAAGTGGGCACTGGAGCTGGTACCGGAGCTGGCGCTGGAGCTGGCGCTGGAGCTGGTGGTACCTGGGCTGCCCCCTGAACCACATGCTGCTCGGGCTCTATCTCCATGCTAGCAGCTCTAGCAGATGCCACTGTTCGAGGGCGTCCTCGACCCCTAGCTGGAGTGGGAGGCTCATCCTCGCGTGCTGCTGATGATCTCGTACGAACCATCTGCCGAAGAATGAAGTAGAATAAATGAAATTTCCAGAAACTTCAAGGGTACAACGCACGACACAGAAGCAATGAAAGAGTCGAATTTCCAAAAATGCCACTGTAGCCTCCCAAAGATTGAGTACGGACGTCTCCGCCCCGATCCGCAGGACTCTACTAGACATTGGCTCCTATACCGATGACACCGGTGAACCTAAAGCTCTGATACCAAGTTGTCACGACCCGATTTCTCGGTCATGATGGCACCTACAACCCCCGGTAGGTGAACCAATCCCTGTAGCCCAGAACAGTTAGTAATGGGCTACTATCTAACAAATAAGAGAACAAGACGAATAAAATAGATAACAGGTAAATAAATATATACACATGCGGAAACTAAACCAAACCCCAAGACCTGGTATCATAGTACAGAGCCAAACTACATACATGGAGTGCAAATATCCAAAAGAATATATACAGATGTCTCTGAATGGTAATAGAGTACATGAAACAAAAGATAAACTAAAGCTAAGCTCCGATCGCCAAGAGCTCACCCTCAGCCTGAAGTAGTCTCCAACAGATCTCCAAGCACGAATCACAACGATCTAACGGCGATGGCCCACGCTAGGATCTGCACCCAAAGATGCAGGGGGTAGGGGTGAGCACCAAATGCGAAGCATAAGGTACCCAGTAGGTATCATAGGCCGACTGGGCACATATAAGATAAAAGCGCAGTAATAGACAGAATACAAGCAAGTAGTCACAGAAATCAACGAAAGGTACACAGGAACTAGCCCAGAGGGAAATCAACAGAACCACTTATGAGGCTAGTAAGCAGAATATACACGCCATAAGGCACAGGTGAAAGTAAGAAACAACGCACCTGGGGTCCTTGCAACAACAGTGTATACAAAATAAGTTTACGAAATGGACGGTATACCGGTAACCTCAAGTGTAAGGAGAAGAGAGAAAGAGTAATAATAGGCATGCGCAGAGACATGAATCAAACTCAACTAATCATATCAATCTCAATCCAGAAACTAACAGTCCAGCAGTGACCAACCTCATACTATCCATAATAGAGAACAACTCTGTAAGTAAATAACAAAAGTCTACCTACAGTCCCCCGGCCGCCCATACAACCAAGGAACACAAACAAGTGAAAACAAACCCTCCGGCATCCCATACTACCGGAGCGTACAATCAGCAAACAGCAAACAAGGGTGGAACCTCGAACCATGAATGATATGATGCATGAAGATCTCAAGTGCCATAATATCTCTGTATGTACCTCCTCCGGCGCCGATCCGGCCCAGCAGGTAGGTTCCATGGAAGGACTCTGCCCGTATACCTCTACTCCCCCGTATACCCCTCTTCCGGCACACGCAGCCCGTAGCCCCTGGCCCGGATAGCAAGGTCCATGGAGGTCCCAGACCCCATACCAAATCTCAGTATCAGAACATGTATCAAGATAGAGACCCAGTCTCGATATCAAGATAGAGACCCAGTCTCGAATATGCATGCCCAGACCCTGTCCAGGACTAAAAATAGTAGGAAAATATCTCAAAAACCCCTCCAAGGGTGCCCGGGCGTAGCCGGGTCTAAACAATAAAAAGTCATCTCAGGTGCTCGGTCCAACCGAGGCTAAAAATCATCTCAAGTAGTAAGAAAACTCAACTAGCACTCCGGCCCTGCCGAGTCTAGTGATAATCATAAAACTGATGATTTTAAACCACAAGTGAAATCAACCATTTCCAAATCATTTCCATCAAAAACGGGGCCCCCGGGCCATGCAAGGTTTAGAAAACAGTGCCAGTAGGCCCGAAGCCAAAACCACAGTAAAACATGGATAAAACCTCTTTATATGCATGGAAATGGTATGATCACACACAATTGCTGCCCCGCAGCTCACAATCAACCTATCGACCCTACACAGGCCCACAGCTACTCAGCAAGCATAACCAGCCTAGAAGGATAATACTATGCCCGGGACTCGCGGACATTCCCAAAATCCCACCTTCTATGTTCCAGAGTCAACAAGGCCTCGCAGGACCACAAGGGTAGATAAAATATATCCGCAAATACTACAAGCAACGGAGGAATAAAAATAGGCGGACATGAATAAAGCGGTCAAGGTCTGTGGTACCAACCTAGTAAACCAACCCAAGGATGCCCATTAATACAATTTTATTCTATATATGCGGAGTCTAGGGAAATTAAACCGTAACCTACCTGTCGTCCGACGACAAGCTGCTGGAACAACGATGTCCAAGCTCGAACCACTCCGAGAAAATCCAAAACTAAATCGGAATCGGAATCGGATTTGGGATGGAATAACTTGACGTAGATAATTGATTTTCTTCCCTTTTTATTCAATGTGCAAATATGCACTAAGAAACATTAGTAGTGGTATGCCTATCAGCATACAGGGGCTCAAATCATCCAAATATACCTAAGTATATATGCTGCAAGCTTAGTGTATTTATGTTGCCACTAATTTCATTATGGACATCCCACTAGTCACTTATTAAATACACTAGTGCTGCCTTCATCTTCCACTTACACGTGGGGGTGGAGGTGGCAACCAATTTCCCTCCGTTAGGTATATATTCGGGTATTGCATAAATTCGTGGTAAAATAAATATAATATTTTAAATATACCATAATTATTAGAAAATCATTTCCAATAAAACCTACTATATTAAAATAATAAATTTTAACATGACTAAATTTACTATCTCCGTTAAAATATTACGGAATATAAAAACCTTATAAAATAAATACGAATACACTTATATCGTATCAAATATATTTTCCATAAACCTTTAAAATATTTTGAAAAGGAAATAATAATATAATTTTTACCAATTTCAACTTTTAAATAAATATTTCAAATACACGCACGATGCTAATAAGGTTCTTAAGTTTAGGCTCGTAATTCGCCTACGCACGATTTCGATATTCAAGAATTCTCTTGGGATCCTCCCTTATATTTTATCACTGTTTTAGAAATGAAATGGCTTTTTAAAACGTGAAATCGAGGCTTAAATCGCGTTTAACTCGACCCGATTCGCGACCCGGTTCGCAACCCCGTTTTCTGCCAGACAGTCCGCGGTAAAACAGTCATAACTCTTTGCTCCGAGATTATTTGGACGTGCGGTTTTGTGCGTTGGAAACTAGACTCGTAGACCTTCGATTTGGTACTTCGGGGGACTTCTAACTCTTTATATATTGAGAGAAAAGCCCCGAGACATTTGACCCAAAGTTCAGAAAATTTGTTAAGGGTCTTACGATATGTTTTGTCGATTTGCTTGACTTCAAAACTTAAACGTGGAAATGACCGGAAGGGTCATTACACCTGTCCAGGACTAAAGTAGTGGGAAAATATCTCAAAAAACCCTCCAAGGGTTCCCGGGCATAACCAGGTCTAAACAGTAGAAAGTCATCTCAGGTGCTCGGTCCGACCTAGGCAAAAATCATCTCAATTAGCAAGAAAACTCAACTAGCACCCCGGCCCTACCGAGTCTAGCGTTAATCATAAAACTGGTGACATAAATCATAATTTTACCTTCTTTTACCCAAGAATATTCACAAGTTAAATCAAACACTTTCCAATTCATTTCCATAAAAAAGGGGCCCCCGGGGCCATGCAAGGTTTAGAAAATAGTGCCAGTAGGCCCGAAGCCCAAACCGTAGTAAAACATGGATAAAACCTCTTTATATGCATGGAAATGTTATGATCAAACACAATAGCTGCCCAGCAACTCACAATCCACCTATCGACCATGCACAGGCCCATAGCTACTCAGCAAGCATAACCAGCCTAGAAGGATAATTCTATGTCGAGACTCGCGGACATTCCCAATATCCCACCTTCTATGTTCCAGAGTCAACAAGGCCTCACAGGACCACAAGGGTAAATAAAATGTATCGACAAGTACTACAAGCATCGGAGGAACAAAAGTAGGCGGGCATGAATAAATCGGTCAAGGTCTGTGGTACCGACCTAATAAACCCAATCCAAAGATGCCCACTAATACAATTTTATCCTATATATGTGGAGTCTAGGGAAAATAAACCATAACCTACCTATCGTCCGATTACAAGCTGCTAGGACGACTATCTCCAAGCTCAAACCATTCCAAGAAGCTCCAAAATGAAATTAAACTCGAACTCGGGCTTGAATAACTTGACGTAGATAGTTGATTTTCACATCAGTGATCGAATTTGTCGAGAAAATATTTTCCCCCGCCTAAGGTTTCTTCAACGCATATGCATATATAACTATAGCATGCTGGAGTGGGAATTCTTTACTAGCATTTAATGATAAAATTAGTAAAGTGAAGGCAAATAAAGGACTTGTGGAAGTCTTGAATAATTATCAAAAAGCTACTGGAAGCATTGTCCCTTTTGATTCCAAAAATGGGATAAGCACCCCAAAATGATTACTAACAAAATAAATGAACAAATGTCCAAAGAACTTGTTACTAGTCACCAACTACACATGTTATTACCACAGCCCTCCACTAACACGTATAAGGAGAGGTGGCAATATAAGAGAAGTACTTTTATTCTGTTATTTATCTACTCGGATATTGCATAGGTTCGTGATAAAATAAATATAACTTTTTAAATATACCATAACTAATAAGAAAATCATTTTCAATAAAACCTACTATATCATAATATTAAATTTTAACATAACTAAATTTACTATCTCCATTAAAATATTACAATGTATAAAAACCTTATAAAATAAATACATATACAATTATATCGTAACAAAAGTATTTTTCATAGACCTTTAAAATATTTTAAGAAGGTAATAATAAATAAAAAATATATATTTTTACCACATTCAACTTTAAAATAAAATATTTTCAAATACGCGCGATGCTAATAGAATTCCCAATTTTAGGCTCACAAGCCTTGCTATGGGACGAAGATTAAGATTATACGAACGCAATTTATCATCGCACTATTTCGATACTCAGCTCCTACAACTCAGCTCTAAAATAGGAGAATGATCGTAAGGACCAAACGAACGGCCAGGGCACCGAACCATCGGTCCCAACAAGACATAAATGACTTGGGGACGCTACAGGAAGGCTATAACAGTACCAAAAAGAGCGCAAACGCAAAAATAACCGGAAGGGTCATTACATCATCAACTACTAAAAAGGACTTTTGTCCTCGAAAGTCAAGGACAAGAAAGTACCTGAAGGTTCAAATAGCTGCGGATACTGAGCTCGCATTTCTCTCTCGGTCTCCCAGGTAGCCTCCTCAACTGGACGGTGCCTCCACTGAATCTTAACAACCGGAATCTCCCTAGATCTCAACCTCCTAACATCTCTGGCTAGTATAGTAACCGGCTCCTCAACAAAGAACAAACTCTCATCCAACTGAACTATATCCCACTACAACACATGAGACTCGTCTGGAATATACCGCCGCAACATCGATATATGGAAAATCGAGTGCATAGATGAAAACATCAGAGGCAAAGCTAACTAATAGGAAACACTACCAACCCTCTGGAGAATCTCGAATGGCCCAATATACCTGGGGCTAAGCTTGCCCCGCCTACCAAATCTCATCACACCCTTCATGGGAGATACACGGAGAAATACTGAATCACCAACACTGAACTCTAAGGCACGAAGTCTACGATCAACGTAGCTCTTCTACCTACTCTGGGCTGTCCGAAGTCTATCCTGAATCACTCAAACTCGGTCTAAGGAATCTCAAAACAAATCTGTACTTTGTGGCATAGATTCAGAACCATCAAACCAACAAATCGGTGATCTGCAACGCCTACCATACAAGGCCTCAAAAGGTGCCATGCCAATGCTCGAATGGAAACTATTATTATAAGAAAACTCAGCCAAAGGCACAAACTGATCCCACGAACCTCCAAAGTCAAGAACACAAGCCCGAAGCATGTCTTCCAGGACCTGAATGGTCCTCTTGGACTGACCATCTGTCTGAGGGTGGAAAGCAGTACTAAGCTGAACCTCTGTACCCAAATCTCGCTGAATAGCCCTCCAGAACTGAGATGTGAATTGAGTGTCGCGGTCTGAAATGATAGAAGTGTGGACCCCGTGCAACCGAACAATCTCAAGAAGGTAGATCTAAGCTAACCTCTCTGCACCATATGAAGTCTGAACCGGCAAGAAATGTGCTGACTTAGTCAGCCTATCAACAATCACCCATATAGAATCAAACCCATGAGAAGTACGAGGCAAACCAACAACGAAGTCCATAGTAATCCCTTCCCACTTCCACTTAGGAATGGGTAGTCGCTGTATCAAACCACTAGGTCTCATGTGCTCGAACTTAACCTGTTGACAGTTCAAGCACCGAGATATAAACTCCGCTATATCCCGCTTCATACCACTCCACTAGTAAAGCTGTCTCAAGTCTCTATACATCTTTGTTGTGCCAGGTTGAATGTAGTATCTAGTACAATGTGCCTCATGAAGTATCAACTGAATCAAATCACTAATCCTCAGAACACAAAGGCAACTATCAAATCTCAGAACCCCATTTAAATCTAGAGTAGCTCGACTGTTCTCACCCTGAACAACCTGATCACGAAGGTCACTCAACTGCTGATCCTCAAACTGACGGCTCTGAATCTGATCAATCAAAGTAGAACGAACCTCAACACTGGCGAGAACTCTACTAGGATCCTATAAGTCAAGCCTAACCAAACGGTTAGCCAAGGACTGGATGTCCAAGGCCAACGGTCGCTCTGAAACTGAAAGAGAAACTAGGCTACCCATACTCACTGCCTTTCGACTCAAGGAATCTGCTACCACGTTTGCCTTGCCCAGATGATACAGAATAGTGAAGTCATAGTCCTTCAGTAGCTCAACCCATCTCCTCTGCCTCGAGTTCAACTCTCGCTGACTCGTGATATACTGAAGACTACGGTGATCAGTGAAGATCTCACAGTGAACTCCATATAGGTAATGCCTCCAGATCTTGAGCGCGAAAACTACCGCTGCCAACTCTAAGTCATGAGTGGGGTAGTTGCGCTCGTGAACCTTCAGCTGCCTCAACGCATATGCTATTACTCGACCTTGTTGCATCAACACACAACCAAGACCAACCCCAGAAGCATCACAATTGTAATGACCCTTCCGGTTATTTCCACGAATACGTTTTCCTTGTGCCGTTAGAGTGTGTTTGTAGCGGCCCCAAGTCACTTAAGGCTCGTCAGGACTGGTATTTCGGTGTTGGGCCCATTTGTTTGGTCGCATTATAAGTTTTGAAGCCAAGTAAGTCGGCAAAAGTTATCGTAAGTTCTTTAATGAATTTTCTGAACTTTGAGTCAAATGTCTCTGGGCTTTTCTCTCAATATATAAAGAGTTAGAAGTCCCCCGAAATATCAAATCGAAAGTCTACGAGTCTAGTTTCCAATGCACAAAACCTCACGTCCAACTGATCTCGGAGTAAAAAGTTATGACTGTTTTACCGCGGACTGTCTGGCAGAAAATGGGTTGCGAACCGGGTCGCGAATCGGGTCGGGTTAAACTCGATTTAAGCCTCAACTTTACGTTTTAAAATGCCATTTCAGTTCCGAAACAGTGATAAAACATAAGGGAGGATCCTGAGAGAATTCTTGAGTATCAAAATCGTGCGTTGGTGAATTACGAGCCTAAGCTTAAGAATTTTATTAGCATCGTGCGTGTATTGAAAATTTTTTATTTAAAAGTTGAATTTGGTAAAAACTATATTATTATTGCCTTTTCAAAATATTTTAAAGGTTTATGGGAAATATTTTTGAAATGTTATAATTGTATATGTATTTATTTTATAAGGTTTTTATACACCGTAATATTTTAACGGAGATAGTAAATTTAGCTATGTTGAAAATTATTATTATAACATAGTAGGTTTTGTTTGAAATAATTTTTTATGAATTATGATATATTTAAAATATTATATTTATTATACTACGAATTTATGCAATACCCGAATATTTATATAACAGAAGGGGCGACGAAGTGTTAAATAACCCCCACTTCCACGTGGAAGTGGAGGGGAGGGCCACCCAAGGTGGAAAGCTGCCAAGTGTCGACAAGCAATGGCAATTGCTGCCTACTCACTTAAGCAATTGATCAAATTGAAATGTTAAATTGCTGGCAACATACTTATTTCTTTAGCATATAATCTTCACTGATTATGATTGTGCGATTAATTCACTATGCACAAATAAAGCTTTCTGAGGGAATATTTTATTGACGCAATATTCGGTCATCGAAAGAAAATCAATTATCTACGTCGAGTTATTCCATCCGATTCCGATTCCGATTTAATTTTGGATTTTCTTGGAGTGGTTCGAGCTTGGACATCGTTGTTCTAGCAGCTTGTCGTCGGACGACAGGTAGGTTACAGTTTGTTCTCCCTAGACTCTGTATATATAAAATAAAATTGTATTAATGGGCATCCTTGGGTTGGTTTATTAGGTTGGTACCACAGACCTTGACCGCTTTATTCATGTCCGCCTACTTTTGTTTCTCCGTTGCTTGTAGTACTTGACGATATATTTTATTTACCCTTGTGGTCCTGTGAGGCCTTGTTGACTCTGGAACATAGAAGGTGGGATTTTCGGAATGTCCGCGAGTCCCGGGCATAGAAATATCCTTCTAGGTTGGTTATGCTTGCTGAGTAGCTGTGGGCCTGTGCAGGGTCGTTAGGTTGATTGTGAGCTGCGGGGCAGCTATTGTGTGTGATCATACCATTTCCATGCATATAAAGAGGTTTTATCCATGTTTTACTGTGGTTTTGGCTTCGGGCCTACTGGCACTATTTTCTAAACCTTGCATGGCCCGGGGGGCCCGTTTTTGATGGAAATAATTTGGAAATGGTTTTATTTAACTTGTGAATATTTATGGATAAAGGAAAGTAAAATTATATTTAAAATCATCAGTTTTACGATTATCGCTAGACTCGGCAGGGCCGGGGTGCTAGTTGAGTTTTCTTGCTACTTGAGATGATTTTAGCCTCGGTCGGACCGAGCACCTGAGATGAGTTTTACTGTTTAGACCCGGTTATGCCCGGGCACCCTTGGAGGGGTTTTTGAGACATTTTCCTACTACTTTAGTCCTGGACAGGGTCTGGGCATTGCATATTCGAGACTTGGTCTCCATCCTGATACCGGACTTGCTTCCGGATGACATGTTCTGATACTGAGTTTTAGTATGGGGTCTGGGACCTCCATGGACCTTGCCATCCGGGCCAGGGGCTATGGGCTACGTGTGCCGGAGGAGGGGTATACGGTGGAGTAGAGGTATACGGGCAGTGTCCTTCCATGGAACCTACCTGCTGGGCCGGATCGGCGCCGGAGGAGGTACATACAGAGATACCATGGCACTTGAGATCTTCATGCATCATATCATTCACTGTTTGAGGCTCCACCCTTGTTTGTTGTTTGTTGATTGTACGCTCCGGTAGTATGGGATGCCGGAGGGTTTGTTTTCACTTGTTTGTGTTCCTCGATTGTATGGGCGCCCGGGGGACTGTAGGTAGACTTTTGCTATTTACTTACAGAATTGTTCCCTGTTGCGGTTAAGTATGAAATTGGTTATTGCTAGACTGTTAGTTTCTGGATTTGAGATTGATATGATTAGTTGAGTTGATTCATGTCTCTGAGCATGCCTATCATTACTCTTTCTCTCTTCTTCTTACACTTGAGGTTACCGGTATACCGTCCATTTCGTAAACTTATTTGTATACACTGTTGTTGCAAGGACCCCAGGTGCGTTATTTCTTACTTTCACATGTGCCTATGGTGTGTATATTCTGCTTACTAGCCTCATATGTGGTTCTGTTGATTTCCCTCTGGGCTAGTTCCTGTGTACCATTCGTTGATTTCTGTGACTGCTTGCTTCTATTCTGTCTATTACTGCGCTTTTATCTTATATGTGCCCAGTCGGCCTATGATACCTACTGGGTACCTTATGCTTCGCATTTGGTGCTCACCCCTACCCCCTGCATCTTTGGGTGCAGATCCTAGCGTGGTCCATCGCCGTTAGATCACTGTGATTCTTGCTTGGAGATCTGTTGGGGACTACTTCTGACTGAGGGTGATCTCTTGGCGATCGGAGCTTAGCTTTAGTTTATCTTTTGCTTCATGTACTCTATTACCATTCAGAGACATCTGTATATATTGTTTTGGATTAGTTGCACTCCATGTATGTAGTTGGGGCTCTATACTATTATACCAGGTCTTGGGGTTTGGTTTAGTTTCCGCATATGTATATATTTATATCCCTGTTATCTATTTTATTCGTCTTGTTCCCTTATTTGCTAGATAGTAGCCCATTACTAACAGTTCTGGGCTACGGGGATTGGTTCACCTACCGGGGGTTGTAGGTGCCATCATGACCAAGAAATTGGGTTGTGACAACTTGGTATCAGAGCTTTAGGTTCACCGGTGTCATCGGTATAGGAGCCAATGTCTAGTAGAGTCCTGCGGATCGGGGCGGAAACGTCCGTACTCAATCTTTGGGAGGCTACAGTGGCATTTTAGGAAATTTGACTCTTTCATTGCTTCTGTATCGTGCGTAGAACCCTTGAAGTTTCTGGAAATCTCATTTGTTCTACTTCATTCTCCCCGAGGATGGTTCGTACGAGATCATCGGCATCACGCGGAGATGAGCCTCCCACTCCAGTTAAGGGTCGAGGACGCCCTCGATCAGTGGCACCTGCTAGAGCTGCTAGAGTAGAGATAGAGCCCGAGCAACATGTGGATCAGGGGGAAGCCCAGGTACCACCAGCTCTAGTACCAGCTCCAGCGCCCACTTCTGTGCCAGCTCCAGCCGCAGCTCAGTCTCCAGATATTCGGGGATTACTATTACATCTTTTGGGTGTGATTGGAGAGCGGCCTTCTGAGGTAGCGCAAACATCCGCTCAAGGGGCAGCCCTGGGTGCACAGAGCTTAGGAGCGCAGCCGGCTACTATGGCTCCCCGTTCGGAGGTCATTCTGGTTCCATCTGTTGCACAGCCTCTTGCTCCTCGCCCAGCTATGACAGAGTTAGAGCAGAAGGCGTTGGGTAGGTTTTTGAGGTTAGCACCTCCGAGGTTTGCTGGTACTTCTGGACAGGATCCACATGACTTTATTACTACCTGTGAGGAGATGTTGCATCATTTGGGTTTGTTGGAGACTCACGGGGTTGGTTATACTACCTATCAGCGTGGAGGGCCAGGTTGCTTGTAGACCACCATCGTCACCTCCATTGGCCTGGTCTGAGTTTTATGAGGCCTTTATGGCCAAGTTCCTACCCCAGAGTGATCGTGAGCGTCGCAGGGAGTAGTTTACTCACCTTACATAGGGGTCCACGACTATCTCAGAGTATGAGATCCGTTTCCATCAGCTAGCACCGTTCGGAGCTATGATCATTCCTACCGAGGCAGATAGGATTCGCAGATTTGTATGGGGTTTGAGGCCAGAGATAAGGCAGCCAGCTGAGATATTGATTGCCAGTGGTCGGTCATTTCAGGCTATCGTAGACTATGCCCGCACTGTGGAGGACTTACAGCGACATGATCAGGGGTCCATAGATAAGAGGCCTCGACATCAGGGTGTCTATAGTGGTTTCAGATATGGTGGTAGAGGCCCTGGCCAGTGGAGTCGGATTTATCAGCCACAGCAGTACCAGGGTCAGTCCAGCCGACCGGTTCAGGCTTCCCTTCAGACTTTCGGTAGTACCCAGTTCGAGCAGGGTCAGGGTCAGAGCAGCCATCAGGGCTATGGCGGCCAGTCTTCGAGGGGTATAGTTTCTGGGGCATCAGGTCGCGGTGGTCATACGGGATCTGCTGGTTCATCTCGATTGAGTAGGCCATCAGGGGCTTGTTTTACTTGTGGTGCGATTGGTCATTTTGCTAGAGATTGCCCTCAGCAGGGTACAGTTCAGTTGGCCGAGCCTTTACGAGTAGTTTATCCCCCAGCTAAGTCAATGTTTGCAACCATTGACTATAAATTCAAGCAATGGAGGATTCAATAGACCCAAATAATCAAACAAGAACAAAATCTATATATGAATTCAATAACCCACAAAGTATTATCTCTAATACAAACCCAAAATCTCAAGTCAACAAACACACCAAATAAATAACAACTAAGAACAAGAATTGAATAATAGAATCTAAAGAGTTTACAACACAAAGCATCCAAATCATCACTCCTATGGTTTTGGTTGATGAACCTTGCTCTCAAGCTTGCTCAAAAGTTGTGAAGATAGCCAAAGATATGACTCAAGATGGCCTGGAAGTGTTTTATGTGAATTGGGGTTTCTCCGGATGTGAAATTCCAAAATTGCCCAGCTGCTCCACTTTCCTTTTTAGCCTTCGCGGAAGGTCGGCCGCATACGCAAAATGTCTTTATCTGGTTGACCTTTGCTTACATGGTCAAGGGGTCGCATTCGCGGAGCATTGCCTCAGTAGGCCTTCACATTCGCGGATTGGACCCTGCATTCGCGAAGGCAAGTACTGCTGCCAGCTACTTGCTTCTCCGAATAGCTTTCTTTTGACTTGTTTTCATCCAAATTCTTCCCGAACACTTCTAAAACACAAAAACCTACAAAATAGAAGTAATCCGTGACAATTGCACTATTTTTCCATTTATTCTTAGCAAAAGCATAAGCTTAAAGGCTAAATAAGTAGGTAGAATACCGACTTATCAAATCCCCAAACTTGAACTATTGCTTTTCCTCAAGCAACTTAAAAATTCCAACTCAAGAGGTATACAACACAAGTGCAATTGACAATACTACAAGCCAAGGAAAACCCACTTCAAGCACCCAACATAACTTCGGTTGGTACTAATGATTAGTCAATACCATGATAACTTACTCTACGCATTTCCTTCGATTGAAAACACAAACTCATGATGCAAAGGCACAATAAGAACAAGAAAGTGACAACAACCAATCCTCAAGATGTGACTCAAACCACTAACTTACCAAAACATGCTAATTTGACTCATTTTCGGAGTTTATCAATGTCACCAACTATCCTTATTTGCATGCCTTAACAAGAACAAAAGTCCCAAAAATACATTATGTACAAAGACAATCACAAGGGAAAAATACAAACACTCACACTCACAAGGAATTTCAAATGCACACACATCAAACCATAGGCTTGCCCTTCATGTAAGTCGCCACTAATATTGGGTAGCCAAGCTCGGAATCACCAAGGACTTGAAGGTTACGATGTTGGCTAGGGCTAAGGTGAGGATATCATTTGGTTCAAGTGACTACACCTCCCTAATGCTCTTTGTTTTCATTTCAAACACCGCTCACATTTTTCAGTTTCAACTTCACCTTATTTCTCCCTCACACAACCCAAGATTTCTCCGTTTTAACTCATGATCATTCACACCTTATCTCACCTTCACTTGGTAGCACCAGTTTTTGCTTTTCAATTTGATTGTTGGATTGATCTTTTGGAGTAATTTTAAACTTTTAAAGTAAGGTGCTACCTTGCACTTGAAGTGCATTTCTTTTCTTCTCCTCTTTTGATTACATGCACCCCTAAACATAGGCATTTGCTTATGTTATCTTTCGCTTCCCCCCCTAAACTTAGGCTTTTAGCCTATATTTCATTTTCAAGCAACTAGGGAGGATGGGTGCCAAGATGGAGGTTCCAAAAAGGTCAAGGTGTTGACAAGGTGCTAAAGAATGGTCAGAAGCTCAAAGGGGTTCACTAGGATTTGATGTCACTGGGAAGTCATTTGGGTGAAGTGGCTATCAAAAAGGGCCTAAGGTCATCTTCCAAGCTTGGTTACACCTACAATTTTGCCTTGAATCACATTCGGGGCAAGTTCTAGAAGACACACATGAACAAGAATTATTCAACTAAACCTCGCGACACATGGCATGTGAATCATCCAACAAAGATCAATTTTTAACTTCCTAAAGAAGAACAAAGATGAGATATTCTACATTATCACCACTAATGAGTCAAGAGTCACAAAAAGATTAAAAGAGTTGTCAAAAAATCATTCTTCACCATGCATTTTTCACAATTTTTTTTGAAAGGGTATGCCTATTTCATTTAGCATGCAAGACTACTTCATTGGTACCAAACAACTCAATTTGCAACCAAAACTTCAAAAGATGACGATTTGACCTTAAGAATATCGTCACTCAGTCTATCATTGGTCCAATTCATATATCTAAATTGGCATGGCTACACAAGGTGGATCAATCATAAATATCACACTACGGGCACATGCGATTCACGCATGAGAAAGTTCATGTCGCACGTGCAACGCACATGCCAAATAGTGGGCATGTGCAAAGCTTATGCGGTTCACACAATGTCAAGTGCGGAACAAATATACCCCTAGCTCAAACAGGTTCACTAGCCTAACGGGTACTCAGACTTCCCCTGGCCCACAACAACCAACATCTCAACTACTATAAAAAGTAAAACAAAGAAGTTACAACAAAAGAAACTAATAGCTTAAACCATCAACTCCATCCATAGCAACAAACAAACCCACCGAGGGTAAACCAATAATTAAAACAAGCCCGACAAGGGCACATCAATCAGCCCCAACTAAAAACATGCAGTGCCCTCACTGCAAGACACCAACTTGGGTGTTTAAAATACTTAATCTAACACAATGAGGGTGGATTGAAGAAGAGAAAATATAGATCATACCTGAAGAGTTGCAAAGTTGTTTATGAAATTGAAGTTGATGGTGGATTTTTTTATTTTTGCCTTTGGGAGAGACAAGAAGCCAAGTTTCAAAGCAATTTTTTGCTTTTGAAATGGCTTATGTGAACTTTAATACCTGGAAACTGCTTAGTGACTCACGATCGCATGGCTTTGTCACATGATCGTGATGAATTAAAGGCACCTGACATCCGCGATTGCGAAGTGATCATGTAGTCACGATGAGTGAGAGAAAATTTACTTCGTCGCGATCATGAAGGTCAAGCGTCGCGATCGTGATGCTTTAGTCACCGACTGAATTTCTGAATTTTGCATAGTGCACTGCTTTGACGTGCGATGCCAGGTGCGACACACACTTTATAATCAGGAGGCTACAGGGAGTCCACAAGCCGTGTCTAGTAGAGTCTTGCTTATGGGTGTGTTGTGCACCACACTTATAATCAGGAGGCTACAGGGAATTTAGGAATGGTTACATTTCTTTCAATTGATAGATCGTGCTCTAGAGCAAAGTTATAAGGACATATGACATCTAAATTGTGCTTTGTGTTTCTTATCTAATAGAGTACTTACGCTCAGGAGATGGCACAACAAGATATCAGCATGGATCTTGGGGAAGATACCAGTCGCTCCCCACCAGGTCAGAGGGATAGAGTTCCCTTGGAGGCACACAGTAAGTCCCCTGCACCTCCAGTACTAGCTTCCTCGGCACCTACTGAAGCTCGGGGAGATGTAGTTCGCCCAGCCCCATTAGTTCCATTGGTACCTGAGATAGCCAGGGACACAGGACCTCCACCACCTATTGTTCGCCCACCTGAGATATGGGAGCAGGGGATGAGAGAGGCAGTTCAGTTGTTGATTAGGATGGTTGCTATTCATGAGCATGAATTAGGGTCGGGAGCATAGGCTAGGATAGGTCGGGAAGAAAGCTCAAAGGAATGAGAGTTTCTTCATCTGGCTCCTCCATTATTTACAGGATCTAGTTCGACCGAGGACCCTCAGGACTTTATAGACTAGGTATACAGAGTATTGAGGGTGATACATGTCTCTGACACTGAGGCTGTGGAGTTGGCTTCTTTCTAACTAAGTGATGTAGCCGTCTTGTGGTATGAGGCATGGGAGAGATCCAGAGGATATGATGCTCCGCCAACAGAGTGGGATGACTTCTCTGAGGCCTTCCTGGACCATTATTTACCATGAGAGGTTCGGGAGGCCCATCTTGACCAGTTTATTAGTATGAGGCAGGTAAATATAAGCGCCAAATATTATATCCATAAGTTTAATTCCTTGGCAAGGTATGCACCTGATATTGTACGTACCATGAGGGCCAGAGATCATCGTTATGTGGCTGGTTTGGGGGATCATGTTATCAGAGATTGTACAGTAGCATCCCTATGGGATGATGTAGATATTTCCCGCATACAGGCTTTTGCTCAGACTACAGAGGGCCTTTCTCGTCGGATTCGGGACACCCGCAGGAACAAGAAGCAAAGTAAGAGGGCCCGTACTATGGGGTCTTATAGGGTGCCATAGGGTGATTTTAGGCCCCCAATACCTTGATATCTACCACGCCTAGCAGGTAATGCTCCACCACAGATGCAAGGCCAGTAGTTTGATTATTATAGTCAGTCAGGACCCGGGAAAAGCTCAGGCTAGTCTGAGGGCCATCGACAGAAGCGTTCTGGGCAGATTAGGCAGCCTACCCCTTTATGTACACAGTGAGGTAAGCTGCACATTGGGCAGTTTAGAGTAGGTTATGGTGCATGTTATCACTGTGGGCAGACATGACATTTCATTAGCCGGTGCCAGGGTTAGGCAGAGGTGGACTAGCTCAGCCTTCAGGATCCACAGTAGCCTCTTCACCTTCTATCCGCCCCCTCGACCAGGCCAACAGTCTACTCAGGGCCGTGGTAGAGGGAGAGATGGAGGAGAGACCTCAGGTTCCAGCGGTGACCAGAACCGCTTTTATTCTCTCACAGGCAGACATGATTCAGAGGTAGCCTCGGATGTATTCACAGGTATATTGACGATACTTTCTCAAGATGTTTATGCATTGATAGATCCTGGCTCTACATTTTCATATATTACTCCATTTATTGCTGGTAAGCTTGACATGAGATCTGAGTTGTTGCCGCAGTCAGTTAAGGTGTCTACGCCAGTTGGTGACCCTATTATAGCTCGTTGTGTCTATCGAGGTTGTACGGTGTTAATTAATGACCGTCATACATCGGCTGATTTAGTTGAATTGACTATGCTAGACTTCGATGTCATTATGGGTATGGATTGGTTGGCAGCTTGTTATGCTAATATTGATTGTCGTACGAAAGTGGTCAGATTTTATTTTCCAAGTGAGCCAGTCTTGGAATGGAAAGGTAATGCAACCACGCCCAGGGGTAAGTTTAATTTATACCTTAGGGCTCAGAAGTTGATTGATAAAGGCTGTATATACCATTTAATTCATGTCAGGGATACGGATAAGGAGTCACAGACTCTTCAGTTGGTTCCTATTGTGAATGAATTTCCAATGGTTTTCCCTGATGAGCTTCCAGGAATTCCCCCAGAAAGGGAAATTGACTTTGTTATAGACTTTCTTCCTGATATGCAGCCTATATCCATTCCCCCCTAGAGAATGGCTCCTGCAGAGCTAAGGGAATTGAAGTAGCAATTGAAGGACTTTCTCGATAAAGGCTTTATTAGGCCAAGTACATCCCCATGGGGTGCTCCGGTGCTATTTGTTCGAAAGAAAGATGGATCCTTATGGATGTGTATTGACTACAGGCGGCTAAATAAAGTCACGATCAAGAATAAATATCCTCTTCCACGGATTGATGACTTGTTTGACTAGTTACAGGGTGCCAAATGCTTTTCTAAGATCGACTTGAGATCTGGTTACCATCAGCTGCGAGTTAGAGATGTTGATATTCCAAAGACAACTTTCAGGACAAGGTATGGCCACTTTGAATTCCTTTTCATGTCCTTCGGGCTTACTAATGCCCCAACAACCTTTATGGATCTTATGAATCGGGTCTTCAAACCGTTCTTGGACGTATTTGTGATTGTGTTTATTGATGACATCCTAATATATTCACGGTCGGAAGTCGAGAATGCGGACCACTTGCAAGCTATATTACAGACTCTCCAGGACCACAGAATATATTCTAAATTCTCTAAATGTGAATTTTGGCTAACTTCTGTAGCTTTTCTTGGTCACGTTATCACCGGCGATGGTATCAGGGTTGATGGCCAAAAGATTGAAGCAGCGATGAACTGGCCAAGGCCCTTGAATTCGACAGAGTTCCACAACTTTCTAGGCTTGGAAGGATATTACCGGAGGTTTGTGGAGGGTTTCTCCTCTATCACCACACCACTGATGAAGCTGACACATAAGGAAGCTAAATTTGAGTGGACTGTGGCATGCGAGCTGAGTTTCCAAGAGGAAAAGGCTTACCACAACTCCTGTCTTGACTCTTTCGGATGGCACTGAGGGTTATGTTATATATTGCGATGCCTCGAGAATTAGCCTAGGTTGTGTTTTTATGCAGCATGGTAAGGTTATCGCATACGCCTCCATACAGCTACGGAAACATGAGCAAAACTATCCTACTCATGATCTTGAATTGGCTGCAGTTGTCTTTGCCCTAAAGATTTGGCAGCATTATTTATACAGGGTTCATGTTGATGTTTTCACCGACCACCAGAGCCTTCAATATTTATTTAAGTAGAGGGAGTTGAACCTACGACAGAGGAGATGGCTAGAATTGCTAAATGACTATGATGTTGACATTTTATATCATCCCGGCAAAGCTAATGTTGTTGCTGATGCGCTTAGCCGGAAGTCCATGGGAAGTCTAAGCCACGTTGAAGCTAATAAGGTTGAAATGAACAAAGATCTATACCAGCTAGCTAATTTACAGGTGTAGTTATTAGATGCAGAGGGTGGAGGCGTTGTCGTTCAAAATATGGCAGAATCTTCCTTTTTCACTTAAGTGAAAGAGAGACAACACGAGGATCCTGAGATAATGAGACTGAGGGAAGGGATTCCACAACAACAACAACCTTTATTTGAGCTGAGTGGAGATAGAGTCCATAGATACCAGGGCCGCTTGTGTGTACCGACAAAAGGAGAGCTCTATGCGAAGATTCTTTTGGAGGCCCATTATGCTATATATACAGCTCACCCTGGAGCGACGAATATGTACCGGGACCTTCGACATATATATTGGTGTAATGGAATGAAAAGGGATATTGCCGAGATGGTAGACCAATGTCCCAACTGCCAGCAAGTTAAAGCAGAACATAAGAGGCTTGGAGGCCTAACTTAATATATCAAGCTTCCGTTATAGAAATGGGAAATGATAAATATGGAATTCATCACTGGTTTGCCTCGCACACCATGGAGGTATGATTCTATTTGGGTAATTATTGATAGGTTAACAAAATCTGCTCATTTCCTGCCAGTTAGTACAATCTATTCAGCCGAGGATTATGCCAGACTTTACATTCGAGAGATTGTCTCTGACCGAGGGGCTCAATTCACGGCACACTTCTAAAGATCCTTTCAGAAGGGTTAAGGCACTCAGGTAAATTTGAGCACCGCTTTTCATCCACAGACTGATGGACAAGTTGAGCATACTATTCAAACTCTCGAGGATATGCTACGTGCCTACGTCTTGGATTTTAAAGAAAGATGGGATGATCATCTACCCCTTATTGATTTTTCTTATAATAATAGCTTTCAAGCTAGCATTCAGATGGCTCCATATGAAGCACTATATGGACGAAACTGCAGGTCACCGATTGGTTGATTTGAGGTCGGGGAAGCAGAGTTGTTAGGTCCCAATCTAGTCCAGCAGGCGATAGAGAAGGTAAAACTTATTAGAGATCGGTTGCAGATAGCACAGAGTCGACAAAAGTCTTATGCAGATGTTCAACGACGAGACTTAGAGTTTGATGTAGATAATTGGGTTTTCCTAAAAGTATCGCCTATGAAGGGGCGTCATGCAATTTGGAAAGAAAGGGAAGCTTAGTCCCAGGTATGTCGGGTTGTATAAGATTATTTGGAGAATCGGTAGGGTAGCGTACGAGCTTGATTTGCCTTCTGAATTAGAAGCCGTCCATCATATGTTTCATGTATCTATGTTGCAAAAGTGCATTGGAGATCCTTCGCGTATTACACCTATTGAGGATATTCGTGTTGCTGAAAACTTGTCTTATGCTGAGGTACCAGTGTCTATTTTAGATAGACAGGTAAGAAAGCTTTGGACTAAAGAAATGGCCTCTGTGAAAGTGTTATGGAAGAATAACAACGTCGAGGAAATGACTTGGGAAGATGAGGAGGAAATGAGGAAGAAGTACCCCCAGCTATTTACGACTTAAGGTGAGTTGCATTTTAATAATTGACAATTATTCCTTTGTAGCAACATACTTGGATTTTAATTAACTTGAAAGGGCAATTTATATATCTTGTCGCGAGATAGCTATGCGAAACCTTGTAGTTGAAATTTTCAGAATTGGATTTAAGATTTGTGAATGTAGCAAATATAGCCTTGCAAATGACATGTTAGCGGAAAAGAAATGCAACCAAGGAATACTTTTGATCCATTCACGGATGAATGTTTTTAAGGGGGGGGGGGAAATGTGAGACCCCATAATTTTGTTTCCGTATAATATATGTAGTGTGACGTGAATGTATGAGGTGTATATGATTTGGTATGGATGTCAAGAGGATAAGATTGCAAATGGGTAGGGATATCAAAGAATTAAACTACGTCTTAGGTCAAGGAGAGCCCTTAGACAAAAGTTTGAGTTAAAAAAAGTGCCTCGTGTACCACCTTGCTTGTTTGGAAAGTTTAAACTAACCTGTAGCTTCAGGATGAGACTAAGAGTATATGATATGCTAAGAAGGATGTTTTATGAGGTATTATAATTGCTCAATGTCATACATTAAGTTTGGAAGTCAAGCAAGTTGCGAAATAAAAGTCGGCAAAAGTTACCGTAAGTTTCTTTAATAAATTTTCTGAACTTTGGGTTAAATGTCTTTGAGCTTTTCTCCCAATATATGAAGAGTTAGAGGGTCTATGACCTACCAAACCGAAGGTCTACAAGTCTAGTTTTCAACGCATAAAACCTCACGTCCAAACAATCTTGGAGTAAGAAGTTATGACTATTTCACAGCGGACTGTCTGTGCTGAAACCGGGTCGCGAACCGGGTTGCTAACCAAGTCGCGAACCGGGTCGGGTCAAGATTAGAATATATATACCTATTGACGTTTTAAGTTGTAAAAACACTCTAAAAACATTTCTGAAACAGGGAGAAATATAGGATAGGGTTACAAGACAGTTCTTGAGTGATCAAGGTGAGTTTTTGCTGATTTCTATCTTTAAAGTTTGCCCCCGTGCCTAGAAACGGGATCTCTACGCGTGGCAACTGTTTTCCCCTTCGATAAACCACATTTGTAGCTGGTTTCAGCAGATAGGATTTGGTCTTTCTTGCTGGGTCTTCAAGCTTTACACTTGGTTTTCTAAGGTAACCATCTCGGGGCTCTTTTATGATCATTTTTACGAAGTTCTACAGACGTTTCGTCAAGTTATGATCCTATGGCGAATCTGCCGATTTAAGCTTAATTATAATTTTTTTTAGGTGTGTATAAGCTGTGTATATATAGTTTCTGCGAAGCTTAGGATGTAAGGAACAACTTTCGTGTAGAAACTACGGGCATTCGGACATTCATTGGAAACGTATGTTAAGGCGAAGCGTTGTCCTTCCTTTAAGCACGAACTTTAGAAAATTCCTAAATCATCAAATGCGATATTTTACTATTCTAATGCTAGAATGACTATGAAAGGCATTGGGATCGTAGGTGAAGTACTTTCGTGGTATCATTATGACGATATTCCACTCGTTCGGTTATATAGATATTCGACATCTATATGTCATTTTGTTGGCTTTCTTAACTATATGTCTATATGTAGGAGTTCTTGTTCTTCTTTGAGTGTTGTGATTTAAAATCATTGCAAAGGAACATTAAGAATTCACAACCAGCCCTCCTTCCTCGCTAAAATAATTTTTTGGAAAGCTTTAAAATAATAATTCAATTTTCAAAACTCTCAAATGTAACTCGTATATTTAAACTGCCAAAGATTTGATTTTTGAAATACCTTCTTTTACAAACCATTAGGGAAACATATATAAAGGCTAAGTGAAGCACCTTAAGCTCTTTATAAACATCCTCAGGTTTAATTTACCTTTCTAATGTCGAGTTAAGTGTTCAAATTTCTTCTAATAGCACATAAGGTTCTACGAGGCATTTACATGTTATACGAAAGTAATTACGAGATTATGAGAATAAGAGTACCAGCATGACAAGATTGGCAACATAATTATGATGACATACGTGCATTATGCATCCATGATATGACATTCTATGCATCAGACTCTCGAGCTATAATCGGGAGGTATGGGGCCTATTGCCTATATTTATATGTATGACACACAGATGGCCACGAGTTGGCAGATATGATCCCGGTTATCTACCGAAAGACACCACCATTGCTAGAACTTGGTTGTGTATGACATGCATTTGCATTTATATATATGTATTCATGGCATATGATTACGCAAGCATACCATGCATATTTAATTTCTATAAGGCCAGATATTAGCCATGGGGGCTATCAGAGTTTCAGTTTCAGGTGGTATCTCTATTACTTTTTTTCAGCAGCTATTTATGATTCTACTCTCTGCCTTACATACCAGTACATTTTTATTCATACTGATGTCCTATTTCCTGGGGACGCTACATTTTGTTTTATGCGTGCAGGTCCAGGTAGGGATTCTGATCGACCCCTCCGCTAGGATTCGGGGTTCAGCTTTGATTTGGTAAGCTCCACCTTTTCCTGGGGCTATCAAAGGGTGTTTACTTTTGTTGTATAGTTTGGGTATAGTCGGGGCCTTGTCCCGACCAGTGCGTATGAAACTCCTAGAGTCTATTGTGGACAAGGTATTCTAGGTTTCTTTTTGCAGCTTCCAGTCTCCAGCCCCATAGGTTTGGCATGTATGTATATGTATGTATGTGTGTCTTCAGTTGCGGTCTCGTCGGCCAGCTAGTACTTTATTATATTTGGCTTGTTTATCTTTGTATATATGACTTATTATCATTCAGGTTATGACCTTATCGGTCCAGGCTTGGTATTTCAGATGTTATGCTGCCCGACTTTTTTTGGGCCCACAGTTTAGTCAGCTAGTATATTTTAGTGGCCAACTCGGTCGAATAAGGTATCGATTTCCAGTCGCGCCTCCTTTAGTTTTGGGCGTGACATTGATATTTTCTCCAATACCCTTAGCTTGGCTCCTAACTACAAAGCCAACAAAAATAACACACAAAATAACAATTAAAAGCAAAAATGCGAAAAGTAAAGGTGCATGCTTGGGTTGCCTCCCAAGAAGCGTTTGGTTTAACGTCATGGCTCGACGATGATACCTCCCATTCAATATTTTCCAAGGTAAATTGCTCCTAAGAATGCAACCTCTTCCAGTAGGCCCAAATACTTCTTGAATAGCTTTTTCTTGAGAATCTCCCTCATGTACTTTGCATACCCGGGCATTTGCAGTAATGCATCGACCAAAGGAATGTTGATGGAGAACTTGTTAAACATGTTCGCAAATTTCTTGAATTGATTCTCCTCATTCTTTGTCAATATTTTAGGATAAGGAGGGAGTCCTTTCGGCATAGGATGTGGGACATTCGGTATACTCGGAACCTCCTCCTCGATATCAATAGCAACTTGAGAAGGAGGATCAGCCTCATCCTTCTATTCATTCATGTGACCATCATTAGAACTCATGTTCGGTGCACTAGGCTTCACCCCAACCACCGGATTTTCATCCACTTCATTATCAAGAACCATCTCCTCTTGCACTTTAACAGTTGGCTCTACAACAACCTCATCAGATGGATTCTTCACCCCACTACACATTCGTCCACTCCTAGTGACAATTGCCATAATATGTCCATCGTTCTTCGGGTTTATTGTAGTGTCACTTGGAAGTGTCCCCTTAATTCGAGGATTCATTTGTGAAGATAAGTGATTCATTTTTGCCTCAAGATGCTTAATAGAAGTCGAGTATGAGCTCACAGTTTGGTGAAGACTTGACACTTTGCTCTTTAGATCCTTAACCCCACTATCGATTGACTCGACCTTTTTAAAAATTAGAGACAACATATCTTTGATTTTCGAATGTCCGGGGTTGCTCACAGTGGGCTGATATGTATGGGAATCAGCCTTAGGTGTAGATACACAAGGATTACAGCTCTGGTGATTATTTCGGTCACCTTCCCTCTCACAATCTATTCCTTCATCTCTCTTTAATTTCTTAGATTCGAATTGGGAGGTGATCCAAAACATTCTTTCTTCAAGTCATTTGATAGCGATGGAGTGTGAATGCACGATTTGAGACAGACTTCCAAGATCGTACCTCAAACTCCTGACACCTTTGTTAGTAGACTCTACCTTTTCTATCACTCTCACAAGCATACTCTCAACTCTAGAACCATGATTATGCACGTTCCAACCTTGATTCCCATGATCTTGTCTCCCCGGACATGGGCTTGCTTTTTCGAGACCTTCATGGGAACCCATATCATGATTTGAAGCCAATGTTTCCTTACTATATTCACTAGAACACTCCACTTGTTCTACTAATCTCAAAGCCCGAACAAAACCAATGGTGTTAACCGTCTTAACTGTGTTGTTCATCACACTCATAGTTATGAATTCAAGGAGTGTTTTAGCGATTGATAGTTCTCTATCCCTTCACGCACCATTCTTCCTCCATTCATCAATTTCTTTAGCAGAGGTAGCACCCATTTCCCCCTCGGCTCCCCACATCAACAACCTATTGTCTACTATATTCACCTCAACAAGTACATATCGGTCGAGTGAGAAGTATTTGGGAGTCCTAGATGCAACCTGTTCAAATTAAAAACAACAAACAAAATTAAAACACAAGCACTCTGCAAGGTGATTTAAAATCTAAAATAAAAAATAGCTATTAACTCAAGTCCCCGACAATGGCGCCATTTTTTATGAACGCTCAAATTGTGCTCCCCAAAGTTGGAGGTCACGACGATCGTGCAGCAAAACCAAATTTATAATTCCCAATGAGTGTAGGGATCGTACCTAAAGGACTTTGAGCTAGCTAAATTAAGATTGTATAGAATTGAGTTCAAAATGAGTGTAAGTGCTTAAACAAGAAAAATAAAAGGTTCGGGGAATTGAGATGTTGTCACTACAATCACAATTCAAATTAAAGCAAATAAACAAAAGTGGGTGAACCAAATAGAGTAGGCGACTAGGGATGTGTATCCGATGGGTCTTTAATCATGGGTTAGAGTGATTATCAATTCACATTTATTCTCACTTATTGACATAAGTAGCATTGGTCATGGGTATGGATTATTATCTCTCGATCAACAACCATATATCCAATGATCTTGGTTAGAGCATCATCGATTTGATTGACAAATAACCAACCTAAGCTTGGGGAGGTCACACTATCTCTAGTTTAGACCCTTAAGTGGGTGATTCCTTTGATAAGAGCTATTTCTAGCCTCAAATCTAAATGGAGTCCCAAGTTCCCACTAGCAATTTCACAACCGAAACCATGAAATCCTTTTTCAAGCAATCACATAATCAAGTAATGATAATTAATGTTTGCAACCACAAACTTTTAGGATTAAAACTTTGTGAAACTACTAGACCCATATCAAATAAGCAATTATAAAGATGAATTAAAAAAACCCACACCCATTTTTCAAGCGCCCATCATCAACTCACCCCTAGACAAGATAAATTAGCCACTCACAGTAAAGGAGAAAGATATACCAAATGGGTAAGTCAAAATCATCTTCATTAGAGCTAAATCTCAAGTTCCAAGCTAAATTTGAGTACAAAAATGTTTAACCAAGAGAATGGATTCAAACCCTCTTCTCTTTGGAGAGGAAAAACTTATCTCAAGACAAAGAGCTTTCTAAAATATTCAGGACTAAAGAAGAATATTTACAATTGTGCCTAAATAGGCCTTTTATAGTTTCCCAAAATGTCACTGAAATTTAGGACAAAATTACCCCTTCGGGTGGTGTGCGGTGCGACGTGCGGTTCACATGTCATGATGTGCATATCGCATACCCTATTCAATTGGACCAGTGACTTCAGCTGTCTTTGAGAGCTTCATGCGAAGGGGGTGCGGTTCGCACCTTGAGATGTGAATGTCGCACAGCGATCGCACCCCTTAACAGATGCTTCAGTAGCTTTTGCAACTTCATGTGGAGGAGGTGCGATTTGCACCTCGGCTTGAGCGTGTCGCATGGCCGCCGTATCTCAGGTCAAAATCTCCAGATTTTCAAAACACTTCACACTTCACTCCTTTTGAGCTCTTTTTGGATTCATTTCCTTGTTTCTCATCATTTATCAAAAGTACTTGCATAGAGATCAATAAAGGCCATAAGAACTTCTAAATGTATTAAAAACATAGCAATAATTCATGGATTTAGGCTCAATAAGTTGGAAGATTACTGACTTATCAGTTTGCGAAGGGTATTTTCCAGCAGCTATTTAAGTTGAGCCCTTCGTTTTTTCCAGCCTTTATTTCTCAACTCCCACACCTCTTAGACACCTAAAAATAACTCCCTAAACTGCTCAAATCATTTCCTAGCTTCAGGAAATCATTGTTCTTTGATAATACGTGGTCCCTCGTCAATTGGTAAGTCTCCTTCCCCGACCCTTTCTTCTCTTGCATTCTATAAATCCTCCATTTTTGTTTATTTTCAATCTTGGGATTCTTGTAGAATGTTCCCGTTTATGATTTGCATGATCGTGGACTCACTCAATCTACCTCCTTGGCACAATTTCTCGCATTGTGGTAAGCTTCCTTGCCCAATTTTCGGATTTATTTCTTGAAAATTCTTCTTTTATTTCTTGGCTTGAGCGGGCTGTTTTGAGCCCCAGTATTTTTCCATTTCCGCTCAAATATTGAGTATGTGCTCTCGGGATTGTAAGGAACACGTGTGTGTTTTTCATTTTTGGTTTTGGATTGCGGGACCCACGTGCCTGTTTGTGACTTGGATTTTGACCCGGTTATATTTATGGAATTATGGGTATTGTTAGTCTTGTTTTGACGTATATATTATTGTGTTGATAGTGGTTTCATGAACTAGAGCTTCTCGGAGTAGTTTGAGCCTGGACGACATCGTCGCCACAGCTATTCGTCGGACGACAGGTAGGTTATGTCTTTCCCTACCTAGACTATGCATATATAGGCTATAACTACATTAACTAGCATCCTTGGGTGGGGTGTTATAGGTTGGTACCCCAGAACTTGTCCGCTTTTCCTATCAGTTTATTTCATACGTTAATTGTAGTATTCGTATCAGTAGTGTATATTACCCTTGTGGTCTTGTGTGGCCTTGTATTGACTCTGGAACATAGATGGTGGGTTATCTGGGAATGTCCGTGAGTCACGATCGTAGAGATATCCTTCTAGGATGGTTATGACTGTTGTAGAGCTATTGATCATGTGCAGGGCCGATAAGAAATATTTGTGAGCCATTTTGGGCTACTCTATTATTTGCGAGCATATCATACATGAAAAAGGTTTTCCCTGAATGTTTTACAACTGATTTGGCTTCGGGCTTACTATAAATAATTTTCTAAATCTTGCATGGCCCTGAGGGCCCATTTTTTGTAACGAGACTTCGAAAGGGTTTTGAAACTGGCTTTTATGAAAACTCTCAAAGTAGAGAGGATAGTACGATGATTTAATTACTGATTTTCATCCTGATACTAGGCTCGGCTGGACTCTAGCACTAGACATTATTTTCTATGTATTTAGACTCGGATACGAGCTGGGTACCCTGTTTAGGAATTTTGATACTTGATTTCTGTTTTAGACCAAGATACGCCCCGAGCACCCTCGATGAGGGTTATTGAGACATGAGTACTGTTTTAGACTTGGATACACTTCGGGCACCCTTGGTGAGGGTTATGGATACATGAATACTGATTTAGACTCGGATCAAATCTGGGCACGTACTACGAGATCCCAATTATTGAGATATTTGAGTTTCGTGTTTGTATGTGGTCTACGAGTAGACCTCCATGGACCCTACTATTCTGGACCAAGTTCTACAAGCCGATGGTGATAGGATGGAGGGGTGTACGATAGAGTAGAGGTACTTAGAAGAATTCCTTCCATGGATCCTGCCTCTATTGGGCTTTTAGGGCACTAGAGGGGGTAACATACAACACTACGATCACACTTTGTTACAGATTCATCATATCACATCATCATGTATATTTCACTCAGATTCTACCCTTGTTTATTATGTGTTCAGTGTATGCTCTGGTTGTGTGGGTGGCCAGAGGGTTTGTTTTAACTTGATTGTATTCCTCGGTTGTATGGGCAGTCGTTGGGACTGTAGGTAGATTATATTACTCTTGTCATTTCATAGAGCTAGATATGGTCCTAGGTTCTTGTAATTGGTAGGTTTTATCCTATTGAGGCTTTGAGTTTTGGGTTTGAGTATTGAGGGGCTAGTGAGTCCTATATCTTTGAGGCTCCATTGTGTGTCTTCCTAAGCGGTTGTGATTTATTGGACGTTGTTCCTTATCTTGATTCTGAGTAGAACTCTTGGTTCTGGTGGCTTAGTTATTCCATTCTAGGTTGTAAATTGTGAGATGGATCCTGGTTCATGTTTAGCTTGAGAGTTGGTGTTTTTAGTATGCTTTCGTTACTTTTATGGATTCTATTTGATTATGTTGGGTTGCTTTCCTTCTTTCCCTTCTTACTTGAGGTTACCATTATACCGCCATATTCCTGATTCTCTCTCTCTTTATTTATACTATTGTTGCAAGGATCCCAGATGCGTCTCCCTTTCTTACACCTGTGTTCTGTGTATATTTGTTTTCTGTGCTAGCATTGTATGCTTATAATTCTTGGTTATCTATTCTCCGTGCTAGTTTCTTGTGCTTTCTCTATTGCTTAGGTGACTACTTTCTTGCTATCTGCTACTTACTATTTTTATGTCTTATATGCGCTCAGTCGACCGATGATGCCTACTGAGTACCCATTGTCTTGGTGCTCAGACTACACTTTTGCATCTTTCTATTGCAATTATTAGTTGAGCTTTTTCTGTTGATTGGGTTGGAGACTCATGCAGTTTTTGGGAGGTTCGAGACTAGGGTGAGCGCCTAACGGTCGGGGCTTGTTTACATCTCATATGTTGTACTGTTACTCTTGTATATTCAGAGAGAGTTGTACTTATATTTTATTACTTCTAGCACTTATATTCTATTAGAAGTTTATGTACTATCGATACCAAGTCTTGGGGTTGGTGTAGCTTCATTATGTATATATTCAAGTTTTTGCTTCCACTTTGTCTATCTTTATGTTTTGCTTCTGCTTAATTCTGTTTATTGTGCGTATCAATTAGGTGGTAGCCCATTACTAATTATTCCCAGCTACGGGAATTAGCTTTCCTAGTGGGGGGTTATAGGTTCCATTATGACCTGAGAAATTGGGTCGTGACAACTTGGTATCAGAGCCCTAGGTTCATCGGTATCGTGGTACAGAAGTAAATGTCTAAGTAGAGTCTCGTGGATCGGTATGATGACATTTGTATCCTATTTGCGGGAGGCTACAGGGCATTGTTAGGAAAACTTTCATCTTCTTGGCTCCTTATCGTGCGTTCCTAGCTTTATTGACTTCTAAAAACTTCGGTTGTTTTATTCCTTCTTCAGTGCTTCCGCCAGCGCTAGGGCTTCAGAGTGAGATATTATCGCACAAAATAGAGGGTGTAGGGTCAGCCCAACCTCCGATTGGATTTATAGTGACTCTAGTTCTTCAGGGAACTGTGGCTAGAACTCTGAGTCCTCCGGTGGGTGTTTCAGTACCCATTTCTATGAGTGGTGCTTCAGTTAGGGTTGAGCTTCCAGTTCTTCAGCAGGATTGTATGCCGTTATTGGACTATGAGGTGTGATTTCATGAGATGGTTAGGTGTACTTCTAGGACTGTGCCATCAGAGTTTGATGGGGTTCAGAGCTTTGTTTGAGGTTTGATTTCACCACTCTGTTTGGTGACCAAGCATTTGGTTACAGTTGGGATGACCTTCCTTCAGGTAGTGGATCTTGGGCTATTGAGGGTTTATGCCGTGAGGCTTATGGAGGTAGTGCTAAGAAACGTTGTCGCCAGGATAATCCTCGAGGTTATCAGACTCAAGGTAGGGGATTCTCCACCAGAGATAGGCTCCACTACTTCTTATCTACCAGGTCGGTTTCAGTTGCTCCACGGGTTCTAGAGGGTAGTTGTGTAGGGCATGTTGAGCAGAGTAGGCAGGGTATGAATCATATTTTCCAGGGCTAGCCTTCATTGTGTGCAAGCTATGGTAGTTGATCAGGTCCAGTAGGATCATCCCATTAGACTTCACTTGGTAAGGTTTGTTATTGGTGCAGGGAGCGTGGACACTTGGTTAGGGAGTGTCCCGCGATTTCGCCTTCTACTCAGCAGGGTCAGCAGGTGATATCTCCCAGGGCTTCAGTGCCACCGGCCATAAGTGGAGTACATAGTAGTAGGGATGGTCCCTAGGTAGTGAGAGGTAGTGTGCAGGGTTGCGAGAATGGTCCCCGGATGGTTAGATGTGGATTTCAACTAGGTGGTTCAGGTATCCAAACAGAGTCGACAGGCACCATACGTCATAGTAAAGCTTATTTGGGTTGCTATAGTTGTGGGGTGATGGGACATTATGTTAGAGACTATCCCCATCGAGGGATGACAGAGCCTTCAGCTTCGACTACTCTGGCCAGTGTTAGACACTGTCAGGTTAATTCCCCTCTTTGTAGGCCCGAGGTAGAGGTTCCTGATATCATTGCTCCAAGTAAGGATCCTGTTACCTTCGACTTATGATAGTCTTTCTCACGTTGCGATTCTATCCTTTTTGTCATTTAATTATTTATATGCCTACCTGCTACTTGTTTAGTTGTTTGATTTCTGGATTGTAGCTTTTATGCGTTGTTTTCTTGGTAGGTTATTCCTTAGTAGTGGATGGGGTGAGTTTTTCTTGAAGGTGTTTACAAGGAGTCGTAGCTCATGGGTAGTTCTTGTTAGTCTCTTTTCTAGGTGTTTTGCCTCCGATTTTGTTGTAGCTCTAGGCTTGTGTTAAGTCTTCCTTTTGAGTGGTCCTAGATGGTTGTTGCCTAGGCTATTACCTAGCTTTTGCTAGAGGTTCTCGTGTTGGTTTAATGTGATACGTGTAGTTGTGTCAGAGTTGAGATTTTGTCTTAAGTTGGGAGATATTGGTTATGCTAGCGTGCTTTGATTGGTTTGGTTTTCTTGGGTGTTTTGAATCGACCATCTTTGTTTGTTAGTTTAGGAGGTTGGAAGGTATGTGGGTTATTCCCATAGTCTTTCTCAGTTTCTTATCCGTTGGGTTGTCTTATTGTTTCCCTGATCCCAGTTAGGATAATCTTGATCTTAGTTGTCTGGTTGAGCTTTTGAGTGAGGCATGGTGGTTGATTTTCGACGGTAGCATCTTGGCTAAGTATTGGCTATAGTGATCGTGGTTGAGCTGTGATCTTAGTATTTTGATTGAGTTAGACGTTCAGTCTATCCTTTCATGCCCTGTTGTGTATAACCTATTCAGGTGAGGGAGCTACGGGGATAGCTTCCGGTTTCAGCTGAGGAAGATCTTGTTGGGTTCGGTGTGTCTTCAGAAAGGGTTTTCATTTGGTTTGGAAAAGGAGGAAGTTGGCTCTTTGCCCGTGGTTATGTGTTCTAGTAGTTGACTGAGGCATCGACTTAAAGGTTAGTATCTGCGGATATGATCAACTTGTGCATTCAGATCCTAGAAGGCTTTGGTTCCTAAGTCTTCTTTGGCAACATATGGGTTCGACAGAGGCAGTGGTTAGTAAATCAGGATTGAGTTTCAAAAGCATGGGCTAGAAAACTACTCTAGATGGTTTGTGGTTGGTCCTTTTGACTGCAGCATCTTAGGTTGGAAGCCATTTAGTTCAGGCAGCTTAACTTATTTGTGTTATAGGGTGACAGTTGGCTTTGGACACCTAGTCCTTGGCTAACCCTTGAGTTAGGCTGGACATTCCAGATTTATATGGTGTTCCAGTTAGTACGAAGTTCCTTCTACCATGGTTGGACAGGCTCAGTGGACTTACGAGATTCAGCAGTGGGGTATGCTTTATGTTGGCAGATTGTGCGGGTTGAGGCTAGCGAGGCTAATTTGAGTTCTCTTGATACTTAGAGACTGGTGGTCACCATCTATTTGCCAAGAGTTTTCAAGCTTGCTTAGTTGATTCTTCAAGTGTTGTCTTTTATGTGGAGTTCCAGTGTTAGTTAGACTCGGCCATGGTGGACCAGAGGTTCGGTGTGTTATATGCTTCAGGGATGGTGGTTTTGTATGATGATACAGTAGAGCGGTTGATTCGATCCAAAGAGACCAGTTGATGGTTTATGCATAATTTCTACAACTAGATGGTGACTTCAGACCTCAAACACCCTTTTCTTTAGGCTTCGGGGTGATTTGACTTGATATTCGTGCATGGTGGACTCCTTCCTGAAGTGAGAATTAGTAAGGCAATCTCAAGTCCAAATGGTGTTCAAGTATTCTGGGTAGCAGCAGGTACTTCTTAGAGTTTGGAGCCTAGTGATGGTTATGAACTTCGTGGTAGGCTTACCACACTCCTCAAAGGGTTTTGGTTTTGGTTTGGGTCTGTTTGGGCAGGTTTCCCTGGTTCATTCGCTTCTAGTTGATTCAAACTTGACACAGTTCAGTGAAGTTGGGTTCATTCTACAGTTTGGAAGTTTTTCCGTCAACATAGGGTGTTCAAACATGGATTTCCTTACCCTAGTGTGCAAACTTCAGTCGGGTGCAGATGGGTTGTTCAGTTGGGTTCAGTTATTGAGTTTGATGTTAGCAGAGGTATTCGACAGTGGGTTGGTGGTCAGTTGGAGTAAAGCTACTACAGTTTCGAGTACGTGCTTTGGGTTAATATTTTGGATGGCAAGGCCTAGTAGACTATAAAAATGGCTTGGAAAGAGTTTGAGCAAAAAGGGTTGATTTGTTCGTGGTAGAGTATAAGTGGGAACTATGGATCCCCGGTGTGTCAGTTTATGCTTTGAAAATGGTTTGGGTGCTCGACTTGTATGAAACTTCATGTTTGTGGTGCAAACGGATTCAGTTCAGAATAAAAGGGTTTTATGAATCAACGGGTTCATGAGTTAGAGTTTTTGTTTTTGGTTTTTCTGGTGAACTTGGTTGTGGTTTTGAAGAGTCAAATTATGTGTGTTGATTGCCTTGCTTTTAGGGTTTTGGTGTTATTTCAGTGCTTTTCGATTGAGATTCTCGAGGTTCAGTTTGGGTTGGCAGTCCCTTGATGTTTTGGAATTTAAGTTTGGAATCTAGCTTGGCTAGTATGAAGTGTAGGCTTGGTTGACTTTTGTGGTGTCATTCTGTTGGGTATCGTCTAGTCGAGGAGGCTACCCGGGTTATCCGAGAGAGTATTGCGGGCTTCATATCCGTTGTTCTTAAATCTCTAGTCTTTTTTCTTTCTTGACTTTCGGGGACGAAAGTCTTTTTAGTAGTGGATGATGTAATGACCCTTCTGGTTATTTATGTGTGTTCACCTTTCTTGTACCGTTAGAGCTTTCCTGTAGAGGCCTCAAGTTATTTATGGCTTGCTGGGACTGGTAGTTCGGTGCCCAGTCCATTTGTTTGGTCTTTTTGTCCATTCCTGCTTTTAGAGCTTTTAACTTTAGAAATCGTTGACTTCAGTCAACATCCTTGGTGAACGTGCTCGGAATCAAATTTTGACAGTTCTGTTAGCTCTGGAGCGTGGACTTTGTTCTAATGGGACCTTTGGTCGGGATTCGGGAGCTTTTCATCTTGGAATTCTCTCTTGTTCTGTGTTTTCAGGCCAGTTGGGCTTGTTTGGTTGACTTTGGTCAACAATTGGAGAAGACGGACACGGATGAATATTCTGTCAGTTTGTTAGCTCCAGAATGTCGAGTTTAGGCTAGAGGGGCCATTGGTTCGGGCGCGAGACTTCCGAACTTGTTTTTGGCATTTGGATTCCGTTTTTGAAATAGTTGGCTATAGGCTGATTTTGAGCGTGGGGCCCATTTTTCTTTAAATCAACCTATGATGGCATTTTTGTTGATTCCATTGGATCCGGAACACCATTTCTAGTCGAATAGCTCAGGTTGTTTGTGTTTGTGGGACCCAGATGCATTTTTGGGGACCCAAAGTGTGAAACATCTACCCTTGACAGTTGGTTGTTGTCATTGGACTTTTTGTTCATCGCGTTCGCGGAGGGATGGCCACATTCGCGGAGATTTATTTCCAGCTACCCCATTTTTGTTCTTCGCATTCGCGGAGGGCTGGTCGCGTTCGCAAAGGTTATTTTCCAACTATTTAAATTGAGCCCTTAATTTTACCAGCCTTTATTTCTCAACTCCCACACCTCTTAGACACCTAAAAAACTCCCTAAACTGCTCCAAATCATTTCCTAGCTTAGGAAAATCGTTGTTCTTCGATAATCCGTGGTTCCTCGTCAATTGGTAAGTCTCCTTCCCCAACCCTTTCTTCTCTTGCTTCCTATAAATCCTCCATTGTTGTTTATTTTCAAGCTTGGGATTCTTGTTGAATCTGCCCGTTTATGATTTGCATGATCGTGGACTCAGTCATTCTACCTCCTTGGCGTAATTTCTCGCATTGTGGTAAGCTTCTTTGCCAAATTTTTGGATTTATTCTTGAAAATTACTCTTTTATTTCTTGGCTTGAGCGGACTGTTTTGATCCCCAATTGTTGTCCATTTTTGCTCAAATATTGAGCATGTTTTCCCAGAATGGTAAGGAATACGTGTGTGTTTTTCATTTCCGGTTTCGGATTGCAAGGCCCACGTGCCCGTTTATGACCCGAATTTTGACCCGGTTATGTTTATGGCATTCTGGGTATCATTATTCTTGTTTTGACGTATAGATTATTGTGTTCGATAGTGGTTTCATGAATTTGAGCTTCCCGGAGTAGTTCGAGCCTGGATGATGCCGTCCCCGCATCTATTCATCCGATGACAGGTAGGTTATGACTTTCCCTACCTAGACTCTGTGTATATAGGCTATAACTGCATTAATTAGCATCCTTGGGTGGTGTTATAGGTTGGTACCCCAGACCTTGTCCGCCTTTTCTATCTGTTTATTTCGTATGTTGATTGTAGTATTCATATCAGTAGTGTATATTACCCTTGTGGTCCTGTGTGGCCTTGTATTGACTCTGAAACATAGATGGTGGATTATTTGTGAATGTCCATGAGTCCCGTACATAGAGATATCCTTCTAGGCTGGTTCTGACAGTTGTAGAGCTATGGAGCCTGTGCCGGGCCGATAGGAAATGTTTGTGAGCCATTTTGGGCTACTCTATTGTTTGCGAGCATATCATACATGAAAAAGGTTTTCACTGCATGTTTTACTACTGACTTGGATTCAGGCCTACTATAAATGATTTTCTAAACCTTGCATGGCCCTGAGGGCCCGGTTTTGGTAATGTGACTTTGAAAGGGTTTTGAAACTGGATTTTATGAAAATTCATAGAGTAGAGAGGATACTACAATGATTTGATTACTGGTTTTCATCCTGATACTAGGCTCGGCTGGATCGTAGCGCTAGATATTATTTTCTATGGATTTAGACCCGGATACGAGTCGGGCACCCTATTTAGGAATTTTGATACTTGATTTCTGTTTTAGACCCGGATAGTCCCCGGGCACCCACGATGAGGGTTATTGAGACATGATTACTATTTTAGACCCGGATATACTTTGGGTACCCTTGGTAAGGGTTATGGATACATGATTACTGATTTAGACTCAAATCAAATTCGGGCACGTACTACAAGATCCTTATTGTTGAGATATTTATGTTTCGTGTTTGTATGTGGTCTACGAGTAGATCTCCATGGACCCTACAATTCCGGACTAAGTTCTACAAGCTGACGGTGACTGGAGGGAGGGGTGTATGGTAGAGTAGAGGTACTCGGGAGAATTTCTTCCATGGATCCTGCCTGTATTGGGCTTTTGGGGCACCAGAGGGGGTAACATACAACACTGCGATCATACTTGGTTATAGATTCATCATATCACATCATCATGCATATTTCACTCGAATTCCACCCTTGTTTGTTGTGTGTTCAGTGTACACTTTGGCTATATGGGCGGTCGGAGGGTTTGTTTTCACTTAATTTCGTTCCTCGGTTGTATGGGTGTTCGTTGGGACTGTAGGTAGATTATATTACTCCTGGCGTTTCATAAAGCTATTTATGGTCCTTGGTTCTTTTGAATTGGTAGGTTTTATCCTGTTGAGGCTCCGAGTTTTGGGTTTGAGTATTGAGAGGCTAGTGAGTCCTATATCTTTGAGGCTCCGTCGTGTATCCTCCTGAGCAGTTGTGATTTATCGAACATTGTTCCTTATCTTGATTCAGAGTAGAACTCTTGGTTCTGGTGGTTTAGTTATTTCATTCTAGGTTGTAAATTGTGAGATGGATCCTGGTTTATGTTTACTTGATAGTTGTTGTTCTTAGTATGCTTTCGTTACTTTTATGGCTTCTAGTTGATTATGTTGTGTTGCTTTCCTTCTTTTCCTTCTTACTTGAGGTTACTGATAATGCTCACATTACACTTCAATTAAGAAGCGCAAGCGGTCGTTGTCAAATATAGAACCCAACCAAGGTTGGGGTCGATCCCACAGGGAATAAAGTGTAAATTAAGTCGTTAGTAATTTAGTTGACTAGTAATCGATAGTTTCCGATAATTTGGGGGGGGAGTTTGTAATTATCAACTTTCAAACAATTTAGATAACAATCAACAAATTTCCAAGAGTTTAAAAGCAATATGAGAAGTGAACTAGAGAAGTGTTCACCATGGCGTCGTAACAATGTCGATTTAAATCTTAGTCGGGTTCTTTCCATATGTATATCACGATGTGATTGAATTCATGTTATCATCTAAGCGTCTCTCAACCAAATAGATTAATTTCCTTTCCAATTCTCTCAAACTTGAAAAGGTAAAATTTCTCATTTCAATCCAAAACATCAAGTAGATCAATCTTGCTAAAGCATTAATCTTAAGACGAGAGTTAAAAGTCTCGAATCCTCGTTGTTAGTCAAATTTACCCAGTTTTAATCTCTTAGTTCAAGCAAATTAACCCTAGGCATGTCCTAATGTTTGCGACCATTAGAAAACGTTAATAACACATGATTAACAACGTGAACAACATATAAATCAAACCCAACGCTACCCAGAATCTATATTGTTACTTTTGCCATGGCTCCCACAACCCTAGTTGTGGGAAGTTAGCCACTCATGCTAGCAAAACGAAGTAAAGAAATAATAGTATTCATATGAGAAGAAAGAATTCTTACAATAGAAAATTATTACTTTACTTTGACTTTCGTAGAATCCAAGCACCAATGGTGAAAATCCCAAGGAAGAAGACAAAGATATTGTTTTCTTCGTTCTTTTTCCTCAAAGTTGCTCTCAAAAAAATATAATACGTCGCAAGTGTCGGATGCTGAATCCCCAAAAATAACCCTAACACTGGGTATTTATATTTGTCCAGGAAAATAAAGTTCCAAAAATAAAATCGGAATCCCGCTGTTGCTTTTGACGGCTTGGATTGACGGTTCTCAAGCCTGTGACGGACCGTCTCTCCATCCGTCGCCACTATCCAGTGCATAATCTCCATTTGCTCTAACTTGACGGCCTCCCTGACGGTTCGTCAGGCTGTTGACGGACCATCACTTAAACCGTCGCCACTATCAAGTGATTCAGTGTCATGCTGCCTCATCCTGGCGGCTTGGCTGACGGTCAATCACAGGTGTGGCGACCCGTCAAGCCAACCGTCACCCATATCCAGAGCCTCCTCTAGCTGCTGCCAGGCTTGGTGGCTCCCCTGACGGTCAGTCACCTGTGTGACGACCCATCAGGCCCTCCGTCATGCTTTTCCTGCAAATACAACATAAAAACATCAAAAACTACAAAGGTTGCTTAAAATCTTGCGAGTATTCTTAGTTAAAGGCGCCAAATATGCCGTAGAATCCCGGCACATCAACACCCTCAACTTAAAATGTTCGCTTGTCCTCAAGCAACATGACAACAAAACAAACTGATTACTCAACTACGACGCTATAAAACATGTTTCTAGCAACCATGGCTAATCAATGATTCAAGCAATTCAAACCAAGCTCCCACGGTACTACAAAAGTCTTCTGAAAAGCTAACTCGTCAGGATCCAAGGGTGTCATTCCGATGTGACTAAGCATTCTACATATGCATGAATCGCTATCCCAACAATCGGAAAGTAATATTGAAATTCTGATGCCCTCACTACAAGGAAGTCCCACACACAGAGTTTCGGGACTAAGTAAGACGCTCACGCTCACAAATGATTTTAAACAATGCACTTGTGATGCCATAGGCCTGCCCTTACTATTCTATTTCCATTGCTCAGAAAGTTGCTCGGGATCACTACAGGACTTGTTAAGGCTTGTAATGAGGCTTCGGGTGCAGGTAGGGTACATTTAGGGATTAGTGACTAAGCCCTCATTGGAATCGCTGACCCACTATTTCCACTAAACTATCTTCATCCAACTTTATTCACCTTTTATCTCCTTCTTTCTGGCTTCGGATACGGCCTTCTCATTTTGACAATTCCTTTTTTCAGTTCTTTTTCTTTCTCTCTCTTTTTTTTTCTTTTCTTTTTCTTCCTAGGCACGCACCCGCACTTTTCCATTCTATCCACAACCAATCTTTTCCCTCCTATTTTTCTTCTTATCAATTTCCCGCTACAGTAGCCACCCTCAACTTAGGCTGATTGCATGAGTTGAGGTGCACGATGTACAAAAGGGGATTGGGTCCAAAATAGGGATTCTAAGATTAAAAAGGAATGGTGATAGGGTATAGAAAGAACGGGGTCAATCAAGGCTCAAACAGGGATCAAAGAGATTATTTAACATTTGGGCGGTCTTTTGGGATAAGTGGACTACACACAGAAAGGGCCTATGATCCTTTCCTAAGCAACTAGCTTTTAACTTCAACGAAATAGACCGGGCAAGTTCTATATGCATGCACAGAGTAAGAATTTCAACAAAAAGCTCACACGCACTTCACATCAGGAAACCATACCACTACTAATCATTGAAACAACAGTTCAGCCTAAACAAGATCATTCTTTGCACATGCATACAAAGACACTCAAGGATCCATAACAGTTAATTTTCCACACACAAGTACAAAAAGCAACTTTTTCGGAGGGGCTCCTTTTTATTTTAACCATTCACAGCCATGCTTGCTACAATAACACACAAAAATAAAAGCAAAAACAACCTAAACATGCCAGTTCTACTAGATAGCACACCGAAGGAAAAGAAGCACGACAACAAAAACTTTGGTGGTAATACCCCTACCCCCAAAAAAAGAATCTAGCATTGTCCTCAATGCTCATCGAAGTAGATATACAGAACAAAGGAATAGGGGTACCTCTGAAGCCTAGGTTTCATGATTTGGAATAGTGACGCCAGTTTTGGCCAGCATACTCAGCACATCAACATCTGGAGTCTCTCTAGACTCCGGTACTGCACTGGATGATGTCCCACCTGCTTAGGCACATACCCTCTCTTATCGCAGCTGCTCGTCTACCACCGACCGCTGCTTTACAACTTCTAACTCGTCCTCCTCGGCTGATTTCTTTCTGTGCTTTCTCTTTTTTGACATCTTTACCCCACTTTCACCTACTTGGGGTTCATTAAATCTCAGTGGCCGACCCATCAAATCCACTATAGTGGTTTCTTCTTCCAAGTCCACAAAATCCGAAGTCTCATCATAAGGCATTTTTTCTTGCTTGAGTGCAGTGATTTCATCCTTTACCTTCTTCAGTTCCACATCAAATCTTGCCAGGTCTGGGATGCTCATTTCATTTAGCCTTTCCTCCATCCCGGTTTTCATAGCATCGACCCTTGCACGCAGCCCTTCAAATGGACTCAGAGCCTTCTGTATTGCTTCATCAATGGTGGGCTTGAACAAGTCCATCTAAGAAGGAATTTGCTTATCCATTTGTTTCTGCTTCTGCACCATTTTAGCAAAATTTTGGGGGTTCATGTGATATTCCGGTGGTAGAGGAGGCCTTGCTGCAGTGCCAGAGCTTTCGGAAGTAGCTCTAGTTGTTTGTGAAGTCCTCGGATCAAACACCGTAAGTGGCATCTATATGCCTGATGGAGTGTCGGTCTCCTCGAAGGTGGTTGTGGTTGGTTACTAAAAAATCTGAGGCTTATGAATCCTCATGTCGAACTTATTGTCATCCTTTGATTTGTCAATATTTTGCTTGGATGACGCTGTCACTTGATCATCAATACCATCCAATATCAGTACATCCGCACGCCTGCATAACTCAGTAACCAGACACGGGGATGGCAAAGAAGAAGTGGTTTTCATGGCATTGGTCTGCACCTCGTCTGCAATTATCATTCCAAAATTGATGATGTACCCAGCTATCAATCTTTCCACTAGGATGGCTCTTCCCTCATCCAGATTAGCATCTCCACCTGTATGAAAGAGCCTGTACTACACAACAGCCCACCAGAACTTTGCTACGAAGTTCAGTGATTGCTTCGATATCCGTCCCCTCTGTGTTATCCAAGATGGTGAGCCATCAGTCAATGTCCGTGCTAACCACGGTCTCTGCTAGTATGTGTTGGCAATCTTGTCATGAAACTCTGGAATATCTGGTGGAGGAATGTATTCAGGGCTAAAGAGGACTCTGTTCATCGTCTCTCGGGAGATGTTTACTTGTTTACCCCGAACCAGAACCCTGTCCTGCCTTGGTGCTGATTTAACCCCTTTTCCTTTCTAGCATTTGCTCTCCAACGGTGCCAAATAGTTGGCATAGAATTCCCGAACTTGTTTTGGATAATAGAATCCCAGAGGTGTGCTCATCCGCTCAAGATGGTACCTCTAAAACTGTGTCTGAAGAACTGGATATTCTGGTAGATCCGTGGTAATGATTTGCACTTCCTCAGCTATCGATCTTTTGTGGCTCCTCGATTTTGTTTTGGTAAGACCGTAAAGATAGTTCTTTTGGGCACCCTCAAGTACCTACAAGATCAATTCTCTTTCCATAGGTGCCCTCTCTGCAATTTTGGTGGCCTCGGTACCACTTACATCTTCCGGACTGGAGCTAGAGCTACCAATTTTTTCAGATCCACTATCACTCTCTGACCTACTACTAGATGACCCACTCTTCTCCTCAGACTGGAAGACTTAGGTGGTTCTTCGTTTGGATAGCCTAGTCTGGTAGGCCGGGGCTTCAATTGCTTCTTCTTCGCTACCCAATTCATCTACTAGGGTCCGAGTGGTAGCGGCTCTTTCTTTCCTCTTTTGAGCTTGACTGCGAGGTGGTTATTGTTTGGGATCCATGTACCTTGTGTTTGTGATTGGAAAATAAGACTCGTTTTCTTTATCTTGAGTTACAAGACAATGAACACTTAACTTTCTACTTTTACCCTTCGACTACGGTAGCTGACCTTTCGTTTTGGAGATTTAGGGAAAGAGATGTATGGAAAAGATGAGTGTGATTGATTAGGAAGAGCAAGGATTTTGGATTTGGCTTTGGAGGAGAGAAGATGAATGAGAGATGAGTGGGATGAAGGAAGATGAAAGAAGGTGAAGGAACCGTTTCAATATTTTAAACGGGTTCCTTCGTTGGGGTCTTAAGGAGGTTTTGGGTCGGGTCTGTCCCAAATTTAAAAGAAAAAATACTTACCTGAGGTTGGTGGCTTGAGTGACGGCCTGTCAGAGGCCTGGCGGTCCGTCGCTTGAACCGTCAGGCTTAGACAGTGACTCCCCTACTGTAGTGTTCATGTGGCAGCTTGGATGACGACCCACCACATCTGTGATAGACCGTCACTCCAACCGTCACCACTAAACAGTGGAGACCAATATTTGGTTCAACTGTGACAGTTTGTGTGGCGGTCCGTCACGCAATTGACGACCCACCAAGAGGTCCCGTCACCCCTAAACAAAATACAACTTTTATTTCCACCTTTTTGTACCTGCACACTCAATGCACAAATTAACCAATTCTAAAAAAAAATTCTAGAATCATAGTACAACAACAAATTATGGGTTGCCTGCCATACAACGCCTGATTTAACATCGCGGCACGACGCGGGTATCTTGATTACTCAGACTTCATCAAGATACACCAGAGATAGGCTATTTACGTCCTCCGGGAGGCCCAGGTATTGCTTCACCCTTTTCCCATTGGCTTGGAACAACTCACCATCCTTATTTTCGAGTTCAACCACGCCGGATGGAAATACTTGGTGTACTTTGAATGGCCCAGACCATTTGGATTTGAGTTTTCCGGGAAATAATTTGAACCTAGAGTTGAACAACAATACCAAGTCCCCAACTTTGAACTCCCTTTTCTCAATTCTTCTGTCATGATATAGCTTCATTCTTTCCTTGTAGAGAGCGAATCTCTCATATGCTCGCAATAGAAACTCATCCATCTCATTCAATTGTTCCAACCTTAGTCCCGATGCATCTTTCCAACTGAGATTTAACTTTTTTGAGCGCCCAAAGGGCTTTGTGCTCAAGTTCCACGGGCAAGTGACAAGCTTTACCTAAAACAAGTTGGTAAGGAGACATACCTATTGGCTTTTTAAAGGCTGTTCGGTACGCCCAGAGTGCGTCATCCAGCTTTCTTGCCCAATCTCACTAGTTCACATTCACAGACTTTGCCAATATCTCTTTAATTTCAAAGTTTGAAACTTCGACTTGCCCACTTGTTTGGGGGTGATAAGGTGTGGCTACTTTGTGTTGCTTCACCCCATACTTTTCTAGAGCATCCCGAAACACCTTATTGCAAAAATGTGACCCTCCATCACTTATGATAATGCGTGGGGTGCCAAACCGAGCAAAGATGTTTCTTTTCAGAAAATCCACCACACTCTTCCCTTCGTTATCGGCCAAAGCAACCGCCTCTACCCACTTTGAAACATAATCAACGCTACTAAGATGTAATGGTTCCCATAAGAACTGTCAAAAGGGCCCATGAAATCTATCCCCCATACGTCGAACAACTCAACCTCCAGAATAGTGGACATTGGCAACTCTTGTCGACGAGAGATTGCTCCTTTTTATTGGCATTGATCAAAGAATTTGGCAAATTCATACAAATCTTTCAGAATTATTGGCCAATAATAACCAGTCTGTAAGATTTTTCGAGTAGTTCGATTACCCGCATGATGCCCTCCAACTGGGGACGACTGGCAAGCTTGCAAGATGCTTGTAATTTCCACTTCCGATACACATCTCCTTACTATGTTGTCAGCACACAACCTGAATAAATATGGCTCATCCCAAAAAAACTTACTTGCATCATGGAGGAATTTCTTCCTCTGGTGGAAGTTCAAATCTTCCGGCATCATGTCACTCACCATATAATTTGCGAAATTGGCATACCAAGGCACCATATCAAGTGACGCAGCCAACACACGCTCATCCGTAAATGCATCATCAATCTCTGGTTCATCTACTACTTCTCTTCATTCTCAAGTATGGACAGATGATCCACCACTTGGTTTTCACAACCTTTCTGATCTTTGACTTCAAATTCAAATTCCTGCAACAATAACACCCATCGGATTAGTCGAAGCTTTACATCCTTCTTGGTTATTAAATACCTCAAGGCCGCATGATCTGTGTGCACCACCACTTTTGTACCAAGTAAGTATGCTTTGAATTTCTCAAAAGCGTATACAACAGCTAGTAGCTCCTATTCTGTCACCGTGTAGTTCTTTTGCGCCCCATTCAATGCCTTACTAGCATAATAAATGGGGTGAAAAAATTTGTCTCACTTCTGTTCCAAAACAGCTCCAAGTGCAACACCACTTGCATCACACATTACCTCGAACGGTTTGGACCAATCCAGGGCAATTATAATAGGAGCAGCCACTAACTTTTCTTTTAGGCACTCAAACGCCTTCAAACACTCAGCATCAAATACAAACTTAGTCTCTTTTTCAAGCAACCTACACAAAGGGTTAGCAATCTTAGAGAAATATTTAATGAATCTTTGGTAGAATCCGGCATGACCAAGAAAGCTCCTCACACCCTTTACTGAGATGGGTGGAGGTAGTTTCTCGATGACTTCTATCTTGGCTCTATCCACCTCTAGACCTCTCACAGATATCTTGTGTCCCAATACAATGCCTTATTTCACCATGAAATGGCATTTCTCCCAATTCAGCACGAGGTTTAACTCTTCACACCTTTGCAATGCTTGACCCAGATTAGTCAAGCAATCTTCAAATGTATCACCCACCACAGAGAAGTCATCCATGAAGACTTCCAATGTGTTCTCCACCATATCACAAAAGATAGACATCATGCATCTTTGGAATGTTGCAGGAGCATTGCAAAGACCAAAGGGCATGCGTCTAAAAGCAAACGTACCATAGGGGCAGGTGAAAGTGGTTTTCTTCTGATCTTCCGAGGCGATAGATATTTGGTTGTACCCCGAATATACATCCAAAAAGAAGTACCAACCCCTGCCAGCTAATCTATCCAGCACCTGATCTATAAAGGTCATGGGGAAATGATCATGGAGAGTCCAGGAGTTGAGCCTTCGGTAAGCCATACAGACTCGCCACCCCGTGACAGGTCTTAATGGAATCAGCTCATTTTTTTCATTAGCTACCACAGTCATCCCTACCTTCTTAGGAACACATTGCACTGGGCTTACCCATTTTCTATCAGAAATTGGGTAGACCACTCCAGCATTGAGCCATTTGATGATTTCTTTCTTCACCACCTCTTGTATTGGCGGATTCAGCCTCCGCTGGTGCTCAGTGGTGGGAGTGCAATCTTCTTCTAACTGTATCTTATGAGTACAAATACCTGGCGGGATGCCAATAATATCTGCAATGGTCTAGCTGATTGCTCTCTTGTGTCTCCTTGGTATGGACAGTAAAGCTTCAACTTGTGTTTCCACAAGGTCTGCTGCAATGATCACATGTAAGGTATCTTTATCACCTAAAAATGCATACCTCAGATGGTCTGGCAACTCTTTCAACTCTAACAATGACGCCTCCTCAATAGAAGGCTTTGCAGGAGGTGTCGGCCTATTCTTCAAGTCAAGATCTAATTTTTTTGGGGCGTAAAAATGTGACCCCATTCCAACCAGAGCATTTACAATTTCTTCATAATCTTTGATGTCATCATCATCAAAGTTCATCATAACCGCTGCCAACGTCTCTATAACAAATCTCTCTTCAACAAAAACAATCACATTAGATTTGGCAACAACATCAATAACTGAGACGACATTCATGTCCCTCGGTTGCTTCATTGACTTGCACACATTAAACTTCACTATTTCATCATTTAACCTGAAAGTCAACTCGTTGCTCTCCATATCTACTAATACTCTTCTGGTTGCCAAGAAGGGTCATCCCAAAATAATAGGGACTTCAAAGTGCACTTTGCAGTCCAAAATTACGAAGTCTGCCGGAAAGGTGAACTTTCCCACCTTCACAAGCACATCATATAAATTACCCACCGGTCGTTTAACCGATCTATCAGCCATCAATAATCTCATAGTCATCAGTTTGGGGGCTCCTAAGCCCAACTGCCGGTAGATAGCCAATGACATCAAGTTTATGCTAGCCCCCAAGTCACAAAGAGCTTTTGCAAAATTAAACTCCCCGATAGTGCAAGGAATAGTGAACGCACCCGGGTCTTATTTCTTTTTTACTAGCGACCTTGATGAAATAGCGCTACAATGGTGGAGGTTGCCTTCTGGTTCAAAACTTACCGACCTCTTCTTTGTGATCAAGTCCTTCATGAACTTGGTATAACCGGGCATTTGTTCAAGCGCATCTACCAAAGGGATATTCATAGAGATTTGCTTGAGCATGGTGATAAACTTATGGAATTTCCCGTCTTCCACCTTCTTTTTGATCCTATGAGGGAAAGGAGGAGGAGGCTTTGGCATTTGTTTTGGATGTTTTTTGACTTCCTTGCTCTTCTCCGTGAGCAATTTAGAATCATCCTCTACCAAAGTGGGTTTTTCAACATGAACATCCACACCCTCATCACTCACCTTTTCATCATCAATGAGATCATCTTCGTCAATAACATCATCTTTCTGCTTTTGAATTATCGGATGTGATTCTGGTAATATCTTACCGCTTCTTGTGGTGATCGCCATATAATTCCTGTCATTCCTCGGGTTTTGAATGGTGTCACTCGGCAATGTACCAGCTTTCCTTTGATTCAGAGACACTGAGATTTGACTCATTTGTTGCTCTAACTGCTTGATTGAGGTGGAATGAGAATCCACCAACTGCCTTATTGAAGATAATTCAGATTTTATTTCCTTGACTCAGGAGTCAGTAGATTCCACCTTCGACAACATATTCGCCATCATATTCTCCAATTTGGACGTCCCTGTATCATTGCTAGCTCTTTCCCGATTACTAGGTGGTACATACAACCCACCTCTATAAGGTTTATTCTTCAAGTTCCCCTGATCACGATCTCTGTAGCCATCTTTTTCATAGTAGTTATCCTTATGATAGTTCCGACCTTTGTTCCCCTGGCCATTGGCCTGGAAACCCCCCAAATAATTAGCCTCATCATCAGATTCAGACTTTGTTGCTCTACCTTGGGAACCCACAACTTTCACTTTCTCCATACCTCCTGACATCAAATGTTTTGTCAGTAGGTCCATTTGCGTTTTCAGATGGGCCATATCTTGGTCCCGCTCTTTCTCTTTCCTACGCTGTTCTGCTGGCATACCGACTGCATAATAGCTAGCATCTACCTCTGTATCCTGTGTATGCCAGGCCCTGTTTGTTTTAGTGAGCTGGTCCAAAATATTTGTGGCATCGATAAAGGTAAGACCCATAAATGCTCCACCTACTGCATTATCCAGTGTCGTCTTGGTAGCCAAATTCAGTTCCCTGTAGAATATCTGCATCAAACAATTGTCGGTCAACTGATGGTTTGGGCATTGTGTCATCTTTTTCTTGAACCGCAACCAGGTCTCATGTAAGGCCTCATGAGGTTGTTGCCTGAAATTGCTGATTTCATCCCTCAACTGTATCATCCTAGAGGGAGGAAAGAACCTTTCTAGGAAAGCTCCTTTCAACTCTCCCCAGGTTGTTATAAAATCGGGAGTTAGCTCAGTCAACCACATCACTGCTTCATCCGATAGAGACAGCGGGAACAACCTAAGCCTGATGGCCATCTGATTCACTCCCGGCAATTCAAATGACTTGAAGATGCTCACAAAATTCATCAGGTTCATGTTGGGGTCATCACCAGCCACACCACGAAACAACCCTCTCAAATTCAACAGCTGAATCATTGTGCTAGTAATGTTGAACTTGGCCCCGGGTGCTAGCGGAGGAAGAACAATGGCACCCGTAGCACCAACTCCATCCAAGTCGATATCATCATCATCATCCAATGTATATTGCCTTGGTTGTTGTCGACCTCTACCTCGCTGTTGTGGCCTCTGATCGGCTGGAGCATTATTGTTACCAATATCCGTCGGTCTGCCCTCACCCACTAAAGTCTCATCATCCAACCCAACATCATCCTCAATATCATCTGCATTCAAATGTTGTTGGGCTCGCTGAGCTACAACGAGTCTCGCTGCCTCTTGTTGTTGTGTATTCATGGTTCTCCTTAACATTCTAGCAAGCTCGGGATCGTAAGGTAATGTTGGTTCACCCGAGCGCCGGGTACTTGGCATGCACAACTATGTACCCTGTAAAAATAAAACAAAAACAACAAATAAAAGTAAGTCAGGAAAGTATGACTAAGAGTCAACCAAACACACCGGATTTAATGAACGACCATATTCCCCGGCGACGGTGCCAAAGTTTGATTACGCCCAAATTACACTTCAATTAAGAAATGCAACTGTTCGTTGTCAAATATAGAACCCAACCAAGGTTGGGGTCGATCCCACAGGGAATAAAGTGTAAATTAAGTCGTTAGTAATTTAGTTGACTAGTAATCGATAGTTTTCGGTAATTTAGGGGGGGGGGGGTTGTAATTATCAACTTTCAAACAATTTAGATAACAATCAACGAATTTTCAAGAGTTTAAAATCAATATGAGAAGTGAACTAGGGAAGTGTTCACCATAGCATCGTAACAATGTCGATTTAAAGCTTAGTCGGGTTCTTTCCATATGTCTATCACGATGTGATTGAATTCATGTTATCATCTAAGCGTCTCTCAACCAAATAGACAAATTTCCTTTCCAATTCTCTTAAACTTGAAAAGGTAAAATTTCTCATTTCAATCCAAAACATCAAGTAGATCAATCTTGCTAAAGCATTAATCTTAAGACGAGATTTAAAAGTCTCGAATCCTCATTGTTAGTCAAATTTACCCTGTTTTAATCTCTTAGTTCAAGCAAATTAACCCTAGGCATATCCTAATGTTTGCAACCATTAGAAAACGTTAATAACACATGATTAACAACATGAACAACATATAAATCAAACCCAACGCTACCCAGAATCAATATTGTTACTTTTGCCATGGCTCCCACAACCCTAGTTGTGGGAAGTTAGCCACTCATGCTAGCAAAACGAAGTAATGAAATAATAGTATTCATATGAGAAGAAAGAATTCTTACAATAGAAAATTATTACTTTACTTTGTCTTTCGTAGAATCCAAGCACCAATGGTGAAAATCCCAAGGAAGAAGACAAAAATATTGTTTTCTTCGTTATTTTTCCTCAAAGTTGCTCTCAAAAAAATATAATACGTCGTGTCGGATGCTGAATCCCCAATAATAACCCCAACACTGGGTATTTATATTAGTCCAGGAAAATAAAGTTCCAAAAATAAAATTGGAATCCCGCTGTTGCTTTTGACGGCTTGGCTTGACGGTTCAAAAAGCCTGTGAAGGACCGTCGCTCCATCCGTCGCCACTATCCAGTGCATAATCTCCATTTGCTCTAACTTGACGGCCTCCTTGACAGTTCGTCAGGCTGTTGACGGACCGTCACTTAAACCGTCACCACTATCCAGTGATTCAGTGTCATGCTGCCTCATCCTGACGGCTTGGCTGACGGTCAGTCACAGGTGTGATGACCCATCAAGCCAATCGTCACCCATATCCAGAGCCTCCTCTAGCTTTTGCCAGGCTTGGTGGCTCCCCTGACGGTCAGTCACCTGTGTGACAACCCGTCAGGCCCTCCGTCATACTTAACCAGTGTGACTTAGCTTGAGTATATTTCACTCCTTTTCTATCTTTGTCTCCATTTCCTGCAAATACAACATAAAAACATCAAAAACCACAAAGGTTGCTTAAAAACTTGCCAGTATTCTTAGTTAAAGGCGTCAAATGTGTCGTAGAATCTCGGCACATCAGTTACTTGTATACCACCATGTTTCTTGATTCTCTGTCTTTATTTATACTATTGTTGCAAAGATCCCAGGTGCGTTCCTCTTTCTTACACCTATGTTCTATGTATATTTGTTTATAGAGCTAGCATTGTATGCTTATATTCTTGGTTGTCTATTCTCCGTGCTAGTTCCTTGTGCTTTCTCTATTGCTTCGGTGACTACTTTCTTGCTATCTGCTACTTACTATTTTTATATATTATATGCTCTCAGTCGGCCGATGATGCCTACTTAGTACCCATTGTCTTGGTGCTCATACTACACTTATGCTTTTTTCTAGTGCAAATATTAGTTGAGCTTTCGCCGTTGATCGCCTTGGAGACTCGTGCAGCTTTTGGGAGGTTCGAGACTAGGGTGAGAGCCTGCCGGTCGGAGCTTGTCCACATCTCATTTGTTGTACTCTTACTCTTGTATATTCGGAGACAGTTGTACTTATCTTTTGTTACTTCTAGCACTTGTATTCTATTAGAAATTTTTGTACTATCGATACCAAGTCTTGGGGTTGGTGTAGCTTCATTATGTATATATTCAGGTTTTTGCTTCCGCTTTGTCTATCTTTATGTTCTGCTTCCGCTTATTTCTATTTATTGTGCATATTTGTTAGGTGGTAGCCCACTACTAATCGTTTTGGGCTACGAAAATTGGTTCGCCTAATGGGGGTTATAGGTGCCATCATGACTGATAACGCCCAAACTACACCTCAAATTAACGAAGCGTAAGCGGTCGTAGTCAAATATAGAACCCAACAAAGGTTGGGGTCGAATCCCACAGAGAATATGGTGAAGATTAAGCCTTTAGTGAAGTATGTGACTAGTCGTCAATAGTTTCCGGTAAATATGGGGGGGGGTTTTGTGATCAATATTGTAAACAAACAAACACTTAACGTATGAATGATAATCAATAGGAGAGAGAGAACTAGGGAAGTGTTTACCATGGCGTTAGTAACAAAGTCGATTCTAGGCTTAATGGGGTTCTTTCTATATGCGTGTCACGATGCGATTGAATCAATGGTATCGTCTAAACGTTTCTCAACCAAATAGACAAATTTACTTTTCAATTCTCTCGAACTTGAAAAGGTGTGCTTTTAGATTTCAATCCTAAACATCAAGTAGATTAATCTAGTTACAGCCTTAATCATAAGACGAGAGTTGGTAGTCTCGAATCCTCGTCGTTAATCAAGTTTCCCGGTTTTAATCTCTTTACTCAAGCAAATTAAACCTAGGCATGTTCTAATGTTTGAAACCACTAGAAAACGTGACATAATGAATGATTAACAATGTGACAACATATATATTGAACCCGACGCTACCCGGAATCTATCTTGCTACGTTTGCCATGGCTCCCACAACCCTAGTTGTGAGAGTTTTAGTTAATCATGCTTATAGAAGAATAGAAGAAAGTCATGTTCATAATAAAGAAAATAAATCCTTACAATGTATTGAAAACAATCCTCAATAATCCAAGAACAAGAATAACAAGATCCCAAGAACGATTCAAGAACACGAATTCAAGAAGTAGAAAACGTGTTTCTTGATCTTCAAGTTGACTAAAATCTCTCCTAAAACTATTGTAAAAAGCTTTATTAATTGCATAATGAAAATAAACCTAACATAGGGTATTTATAGGAGTCTAGAAAACAAATCCCAAAATCGTCCGGATTCCGCGTAGCGGACTGCCCAGGTGTGACGGTCAGGCTGACGGACCGTCACTGGCTTGACGGACCGTCACCTGGGCCGTCACCACTAGGCAGTGGTGCTGCCTTGGTGTGACGGTCACTGTGATGGACCGTCACATGTGTGACGGGCCGTCACTCAGGCCGTCACTCTTAGGCAGAATGTCATTTTTCGCGTATTTCCTTCCGTTTCCATGTTTGTCTCCATTTCCTGAAAATACAACATAAAAACATCAAAAACGACAACGGTTGCTTGAAAATGTACGATTGTTCTTAGCTTAAAGGAGTCGAAAGTGCCATAAAATAGCGGCACATCAACACCCTCAACTTAAGACGTTCGCTTGTCCTCAAGCAACATGACACAAAACAATAACACGACGACTCAACTAAGCAACAAACTCGTGTCTTTAGCAACTCATGGTCATTCAACATTAATTCAAGCTCCCTCGTAGCACACAAATGTATGAAACACTAACTTGCATGGATCCAAACATGTCATTCCGATATGATAGAATATTATGCATACACATACGCAGCTATCCTAACAATCAATAGACAATATAGACATCTTGGTGCCCTTACCACAAAGAAATCCCACACACAAGATTTGGGACTAGGTAAGCGCTCACCCTCACAAACGATTTCAAACAATGCACATGCGATACCATAGGCTTTGCCCTTACTATTCTATTTTGGTTCTTCAGAAAGCCGCTCAGGATCACTACAGGACTTGTTTTGGCTTGTAATGAGGCTTCGGGTGCAGGTAGGATACATTTAGGGGTTAGTGACTAAGCCCTCCTTGGAACTACCGACGTCTTATTACCACATACTTTACTTTGTCTATCCTTATTCACCTTTTTATTTCCTTCACTCTAGCTACAGGTGCGGCCTCTTTATTTTGACAATTCTTTTTATTTTTCTTTTCTTAGGCACACACCCGAATTTTCATTCTATTCACAACCAATCTTCTCCCTCCTCTTTTTCTTATCATTCACCTCTGTAGTAGCCACCCTCAACTTAGGCTGATTGCCTGCGTTGAGGTGCACGATGTCCATGGCAGGACCAGGGCCAAAACAGGGTTTACCTCTATAGTAGCCACCCTCAACTTAGGTTGATTGCCTGCATTGAGGTGCACGATGTCCAAGGAAGGACCAGGGCCAAAATAGGGATTCAAAGTTAAATAGAAACGGTGACAGGTTATTGAAAGAATAAGGTCAATTATGGCTCAAACAGGGATCAAAGGGATTATTTAGATTTGGAAGGTCTTTAGGTTAAGTGGACTGCACACAAAAAGGCCTGTGATCCTTTCCTAAGCAACCAAACTTCGAACTTAACAAAATAGACCGGGCAAGTTCTAGATGCATGCACAGAGTAAGAATTTATAACAATAATCTCACACGCTCTTGGCACCAAGAAACTATATCGCTACCAACTATCAAACAACCGCTCGGCTTAAGCATACTCACACAATGACATTCGAGGATCCAGACAGTCAATCGTTTCAACATAAGTGCAAAACCAGAAAATTTTTTAAAGGGGCTCCTTTTTAAACAAGAAAAACGCCATGCTTGCTATAGACACTAAAAAATAATTTAAAAAATAACAACCTAAACATGCCGGTTCTACTAGATAGCACACCGGAGGGAAAAGAAACACGGCAACAAAAACCCTCAGTGGTGACTCACAGGTTTTCCCACACCCTCAACTTAGACTCATGCATTGTCCCCAATGCATACATATGAAAACTAAAAACTGTGAGAATAAAGGAATACCTGTGAAGTCGATATGACTCAGATTCTGGAACGATGTTGGAGACTGCCAGGGTCTCCAAAACAAGAGAACTCGATGGAGTGTTGCGTTCCAGCTTCCTCTTTGGGCTCCATCGCTAGTTGCGACAACTTCTTCTCTCTTTCTTTGCGGATTCTCTTGCGGTGTTTTTGTTTTCTTGATCTTTCACCGATTTCCTTTACCTGCTTCTCCTCTTGCGATCGCGACCTTACTCTCATAACAGCTCAGGTTTCCAGACAACCCTTCTCCTCAAGATACACATCCGCAGGGACTTTCTCAATAGCATTGATGACTGCGACCACCCTCATGTCACTTGGTTGCTTCATCAATTTGGACACATCGAACTTGACCACTTCATTGTTCAATCGGAAAGTCAGCTCGTTTCTCTCTATGTCGACCAATGCTCTTGCTGTGGTTAACAATGGTCGTCCCAAGATTATGGGAACTTCGAAATCCACTTCGCAATCCAAGATCACAAAGTCAGCTGGGAATATAAGCTTACCGATCTTTACTAGCACATCAGACAATATTCCCACAGGTCGCTTTACTGAACGGTCAGCCATCATCACTCTTATGGATGTTGGTTTAGGAGCTCCCAAACCCAGTTGTTTATAGATGGCTAGCGGCATCAAGTTGATGCTAGCACCCAGATCACACAAGGCTTTCCCGAAGTTGAGCTTCCCCACAGTGTAGGGGACAGTAAACGCACCTGGGTCTTCCTTCTTTTCCACTTATGATCTTGATGAAATAGCGCTGCAGTGGTGAAGGTTATCTTCTAGTTCAAAGCTTACTGACCTCTTCTTGGTGATCAAGTCCTTCATGAACTTGGCATATCCGGGCATTTGTTCAAGCGCTTCCAATAATGGGATGTTTATTGATACTTGCTTGAGTATGGTCAGGAAGTTCAGGAACTTACCATCGTCAGCTTTCTTCTTCAAACACTGTCGGAAAGGAGGTGGTGGTCGAGGCATCATAGTTGGAAGCTTTTCAGCTTTCTTGCTTTTCTCCGCGGGCTTTGGAGTGTCCTCCTCTACCGCCTCTTCATCATCCGCAACATCACCTTGAGTCTGGATTACCGGATATGATTCCGGTAACGTTTTACCACTTCTTGTCGAGATTGCCATACAACTCGCATCCTTCCTCGGATTTTGAACGGTGTCGCTCGGCAAGGTACCCGTCCTCCTTGGGTTTAGAGATGCCGAGATCTGTCCCACTTGCTGCTCTAATTGATTGATCGCGGTGGAATGCGCCTCCACTACTTGACTCATGGCTGATAACTCAGTCCTTATCTCCTTTACCCCAGAGTCAGTCGATTCCACCTTCAACAGCATCTTCGCCATCATGTTCTCTAGCTTGGACGTCCCTGCCTCGTTGCTAGCTTTGTCTCGACTACCAGGTGGTATATACAACCCACCTCTATCATTGTTATTCCTCCAGTTTCCTTGATCGCGATCTCTATAACCATCTTTCTCATAGTGGTTGTCTCTCTGATAGTTCCGACCTTGGTTTCCTTGGCCATTGGCCTGGAAACCCCCCAAGTAATTCGCTTCCTCAGTTTCCAACTCTGCTGCTCTACCTTGGGAACCCACAGCTTTTACCTTCTCCATCCCTCCTGAGAACAAGTGCTTGGTCAGTAGGTCCAACTGCGTTTTCAGATGCGCCATGTCTTGGTCGCGCTCCTCGTCT
>QJPP01005182.1:0-92967 GCA_003996215.1 Jaltomata sinuosa
AGATGGGTCATCTGTTGGAAACATAATAAGAGTAAACCAACATATGGTATAGTTATTTCCAACATATGCTTAATATGTTGCAACAGATGAAGCATTTGTTGCAACATATTATACATCTGTTATGGTATTAACAAAAATTTTACCACATAATACACCAAGAACATCAACATAAATCAACATTTATCACTTGAATAACAATTTTGAAGAGCAACACCATACAAGAACAACAACACCAACATTTACCAAATAAAACAACATCAATAACACCAACAAAATTCAATAAAATCAACAAAACAACAACAACACAACAACATTTACCATCTGTTGGTTTACTCTTATTATGTTTCCAACAGATGACCCATCTGTTGATGAAAAACATAATAAGAGTAAACCAACAGATGGTATAGTTATTTCCAACATATGCTTAATATGTTGCAACATAAGCATTTGTTGCAACATATTATACATATGTTATGGTATTAACAAAAATTTTACCACATAATACACCAAGAACATCAACATAAATCAACATTTATCACTTGAATAACAATTTTGAAGAGCAACACCATACAAGAACAACAACACCAACATTTACCAATAAAACAACATCAATAACACCAACAAAATTCAATAAAATCAACAAAACAACAACAACACCAACATTTACCAATAAAACAATATCAATAACTGTTGACACCCAATTTTGGCCCTCCTTTTTCCCATAATTAATTTTTATATGCTTCTTAATCCCGAGGATTTTTTCAAATAATTTTCTTATTTCTATATTAATTTTATATTAATTTTGGCACCAATAACCGTTTTGTTTTAAATATTTCCTTTATATTTTTTTTATAATCATAATTACTAATAATATTGTATCTTATAAAATCACCCCAAAAATATTTTATAATTTCTTTCTTTTTAACGAATTATTAGTATAGTAACTTTTATTCTAAATGAAATCTTATCGTATCGCTATAACATTTCCTAAATATTGTTCTATCAATTGAGGATTACGATTACGCGTATCAAAATTATGTTTAAGTCAACTATATAAGTATTTGAAATTAATCGGGATGAAAGAATGCTTCGTTAAATTAATTAAGTGGAAAACGACTAGGGAAATTATTTCTCTTCTACAAACTAATTCATTTACCAATTATTGGGCCAAATTCTTAATTTCCTAACCCAACCCATTTTTTCCTAGCCCATTACCCACCAGCCCAATTCGCCCCACCAGCCCACTTTCATCCAAATTAAACACACCCCTAATCCCTTTTCTTTTTCTTTCCACTCTCTCACCCCCATTTCGTCCAAACATACCCCTCACCCTCCCAAAACCGACGCCGACAACCCCCACCCCCATACCCTGCTGCCGCCGCCCAACCTCACCACTAAACACACCCCTAATCTCTTCACTCTCCACTCTCTCCTCCCCAAAAACAGCCGACAAACCCCACCCCCAAACCCAACTGCCGCCGCCCAAAACCCCCAAAACCCGCCGGATTTTGCGGGCAAACGACGAACACACCCTCTCCCGTCACCTCACAACGTCCCTTCCCCTTTTCGGAGGCTTTTGGTAGCCTCGAAAAGGTCGCCACCGCCGGTGGCAGACCTCGGAAAAGAGGAAACCCAGCTGGCCGCCGACCGTCTACTCCACACCGCCGACCTGTCACCATCGTTCAAATCCGCCTGAAAAGGTAGGCCTCTCATCTTCCTTTTTCTCAGATTTCATCATTTCCTTTTTTGCAACTTGGCTTTCCAAGAATTCAAATTTTGAATTCTTGGAAAGAGCCGTTTGCATCTTCAACTTTGGCTATAAAAGGAACACTTGGGTTTCCATTTTTAGGGAGAGAAAAAGAGAAAAAAAAAAAAAAACGGAAAGAAAGGAGAACACACACACACAGAGAACACACACACACACAGAAATAGACGCGCGAATACACACACACACACAGACGGGCGGAAAAATCAGAAATTATTATCAAAACAGCTTATAAAAAATTGTTCTCCGTTTGGTTCATTGTCGATTTGCATACTCACTATTCGTTTCACTCTCGTTGTCCCATTTGCTATTCGGCTAACCGGAGTCGGAGTCGGAAGAGTTAGTTTGAAACTCGACACTTGACGGTCTCAATCGCTGCCCAACACAAGGTAAATTCTATCCCGTCTAATTACTTTATGTTTAGTTTTGTGATCCATTGATTCGTGTGAGTTTTGGTGGTTCATGTTTGGCTGATTTTAGGCGTTAAAACGTGAAACAAAATCAGTTTCTGATTGTTTGGTTTGGCTTATGTGATTGTAAAATGTTACAACTCAAGACTTGACTCGAATGTTCTAAATGGCGTTGTTTGTTTGGTTTGAATTATCGTGGCTAATTTGAAGTAATGTAGTTGTTGGTTTGGTTTGGTTGCATTTATAGTTGATGGTGTATTGGAAGAACATTTACAACTTTGAATTAGCTTGAAATGAACCTCAAGAGGCTTCGAGTTTTGCCGAGTTTATACCGCTGATTGTTTAAGGATATTGTTGTGATCCCTTGATGACTATGATAATTGTTTAGTTCGTCTTTTATAAATTTTTTCGTTCCCGCAAGGTGTTGGCAGCTTTCGTTTAGCGTAAAGGGATTTAAAGGCTTAAAACTTTAGATTAGGATGATAAGACTACGAGTTTCAAGCCCTCAACATGGTTAACCGTTTGTTTGCGGACCTTTTGCGCTATTTGTTTCAAGATGTGGGTGCGGAAGTAGTGACTTCGAACCTGCTATATGATTGAACAAGCATGGAACTTTACTATCGCGATAGCCATAGTTGGTTTGAATGTTTTTATGTGTTTTTGCTAACATACATTTGCCTAAGTATCAAGAGTGCCACTTAGTTTGCAAAGTTGAAATTAATGAGTCGTGACTCTCGTTTTCTTCATTTAAACTTGTGTCATAGTGAAGTTGGTGGACTAATTTGTTTGTCTTCATTTTGGTTGGTTGGTTGATTTCGTGTAAACCCGAAAAGTATATGTTGTTATGCTTGCATTTCTTGTAGTTCAATTCTTAAGTTTAAAGTTTCAATAGTTTTGTCACATTTTTTTAGTCCCAAAAATGTTGTTTAGGATAGGAATGTATATATCATGTTTATATTTTCCGGCGTTTGTAAAATATCGTGGTCTTGCTTGTAATCTAACCTTTCTTCAAAACACCTTAATCCTAGTAAAAGTGGTTGATTTAGGTGCATTTGTTAGAAGAAGAGGGCTGCCCGTATTTTCATTATTTTGGTTTTAACTCGGGATCAATTTCGGGAATACTAGCTTAAAGAACTCATTATAGGCCAACATAGTAGTTTGGTTCTCCTTTAATCTCCCGGTTATTAGTGTTATCTTTTGAAGTGATTTGTTTCATAACTACTTTCTTTACTTGAAATAAATAATAATAAAGTTTTATATTGCTACTTGTTGTGTACTTTGTTTTCCAATAATCGACTAGTGTTGAAAATGTTCGTTTTGCCTAAGTTCTTTTCGGATAATCATCTCATGTTAGTTCGTTTGTGCTCTAGTCAAATAAATTCGATCATTTGCTAAAAAATGAAGCAAATATGGTTACATGTCGTCTTTCATATATTCTTGTGTATTTACCAAATAGCATGTTTGTTTTCTTTATCCCTTTATTGTTAAGTTTGGCATATTTCTATATTTTTGTAAACTTTGTTATGCAAGTTACTAATCCTTATCACCTTTCTTTGTTTCATGTACACCCCGGAGAGTTGGAGTTCTCATTTGAAACTCAATCTCGGCCCAAATATGTTTTGGGCCAAACAACTATTAGGAACCATCGCGGTGTTTCGGAGTCACTCACTAGGAGATTAATTCCTCCAAAGGAACTTAATATACTTAGCCCTTTATTTTCTATATGTTTTTCTTATTATTTGAATTTGTTTAACTAACCTTGTATTATTTGGATATGTGTTTTTCTTTGTGACTTCGATTAACATTTATCCTTCGGCTTACCATTTGGTTTGATTAGGATATTTAGTTTGAAATTTTGAAAGAGTTTTCCTTCATTCCTTTAGCCTAGGCAAATATTTCTAATTTCCCTTTTTAAATCCTTTAAAATTAGTGTTTAAACACTTTCAAAAATAGTAGTGATAAATGGTGAATAGTGCAGATTTTTTATTAACTAACTTAGGCTTCGTTTCAAGAAGGACTTTGTTCCAAATAACTCGCGGTAGATTTTCAAAAGCATTAATTAGCGATTCAATTTATTTCACACCAATAGTTAGTCATTCTTAGGCTTTAAATTATAAAATGCTTTATCTAATTTAGGCAAGCCTCCTTTATATTTATTAGTAATTTATGTATTCTCTTATTCTAACACCAATATTTTACAAGTATTTTGCTATACTCTATATATATATTTTCAGATTTTCAGATTTTCAGATTTTTGAGGCCTAAAAACACAAGGTGTATATGTCATATGCTATCTACTACAAGGTATATATATTTATATTTTTATTTACCCTTCTTCCTATTTAAATTACACATATATTATTTTTATCACAATTACATTTCACGTACATAATATTTTCTTTCGTATTCAATGCATGTTCATTTTTTTTACCTTACGAATAAAAGTCTCCCTTACATGAAAACAAATAATTCTCGTTTCTCTACTCATTTTTCAAATTGTTCTTTTACATGAAATATATTTACAAAACAAATATGGTTTCCTCTTATATCTTTTTTCTCTATTACCAATATATTTCTTACATACTTTTACTTATCCAAATCTTTTAAAATAATATACTTTTCACATGATTTCCTATATTTTAAATATACATACGTCATCTTTACTTCCTTTTAATAAACATGTCATAAACTTTCTCAAACTTTAAGAACTACATATATTTTATTTTACAAAGGCATATTTATTATAAATAATATCTTCATCTTTTTACATAGCTTTTAAGTATATATTTCTTATAAATCATAAAGTTTTACATACTTTAATTATTGCTATTAAACTTTCATATATTTTGACATATACGTACATATGTTTCATCTTTTTACCATAAGTATATTTTATATTTTTGCCTATTGTAGTGGCATGTGTCATATACTTTGAGTTTTTCTTTAAATTAATAAACCATGTTTTTATCACCTTTTAGCAAATAATGAGCAAATAATTTTCCAAATATTGTTTCTAAACTGAGTTTAAGGACTATCTTCGAATAGGCTCTGAAGGGTGCCTAACACCTTCCCTTCGAGTAACCAAAACACTTACTCAGAATCTCAAACGTTTTCGCAGACTAAAAACAGAGTTTTACATACAAAATGGTTTCCTAAGTTTCCTAAAATTTAGGTGGCGACTCTAAACCCTTTTCCAAAACAAAGGCAGAAAGAGCCGGATGTTGCAAGCATATTTTGGCCAGTCCGAAAATAGGGCGCGACAATAACACCAACAAAATTCAATAAAATCAACAAAACAACAACAACACCAACATTTACCATCTGTTGGTTTACTCTTATTATGTTTCCAACAGATGACCCATCTGTTGGAACATATGAGTCATATGTTGCAACAGATGACTCATATGTTCAAACAGATGGGTCATATGTTCCAACATAATAAGAGTAAACCAATAGATGGTATAGTTATTTCCAACATATGCTTAATATGTTGCAACATATTATACATATGTTATGGTATTAACAAAAAATTTACCACATAATACACCAAGAACATCAACATAAATCAACATTTATCACTTGAATAACAATTTTGAAGAGCAACACCATACAAGAACAACAACACCAACATTTACCAATAAAACAACATCAATAACACCAATAAAATTCAATAAAATTAACAAAACAACAACAACACCAACATTTACCAATACAACAACACCAATAACACCAACATAATGTTCAAGAACAAGAACAACAACAACAACATTAACCCTAACTTTGAGGAGAATACTCAGTTCAAATCTTCTTCTTCTTAACTCAGTTCAAGTCCAGTCCTCTTCTTATTCATTAACCAAAGCATTATTTTCAAAAAGCCTAACTTTTTGAGATGCAAGACCCTTCTACAACTGTAACAACAGATTCCAACAACAACAATAACAAAAAATTTACTTCTATCAAAAATAATAACACAAGACACAATAAAAATTCAAATCTCAACAGCTCTTTGCTCAAACAGATCAACTAATATGTTGCAACATATTACTTGTAAAAATTAAAATTTTACTACTTTCACAACAATGTTGAAGAACAAGAATAACAACAACAACAAAAATTTATATTTCACTGAAGATACACATACTATTTTACAAATATACAATCATATCAAGTGTTAACCAATACCACAAATTAGGGTTTCTTTCATTTTTAAGCATAAAACAACAAAATCATCAACCCACAGTCCAGTTCTTCTTCTTTAATCAAAGCCCTAACTTTTTTAAAAACCCTAACTTCTCAACTTTTTGAACCAAATAAAAGAGAAGGCTTTACCTAAAAACAGAGAGAAAGAGCAAAGGTCGATGGTCTACCCTGTTTATCGTCAGGAAAAGAACAGAAAAGAAGAGCTTCAGTTGGAAGCAAAATCGCAGTTGAGTGAAGAGAAGAGAAGAGAGAATTTTTTTTTTCAAAAAAAATTGAAAACTGATTTGATCGGTGGTTAAGAGAGAGTTGAGGAAAAGAAAGAGAATTGGGGGAGTTGAAAAGTTTTTGAGTCTTTTTGTATTTTTAAAAAAATTAACAAGTTTTAAAAATGTTAGTTTAGTCCCCAATTAAATTAATCCTTATTTTAAGTGGTCTTTGACCTTGGGCTGGTCAAAGTGTCACCAAAATTAATATTGAAACTTAAGTGTCACCTTCCATTCAATTTTCTCCAGAAACCCTAGCCGCTACCTCCCTCTCTCATGCGTTCCCCGGAAAGAGGATGTTGTACGAGCAACGCGCCTCGTACAAACACCTCCGCTCACCCAGTACACCCCTTAACTCTCTATCTCTTCGGCGTCTCTCACAAACGATGAAAAAACCATTACAAACCCCAACATTCCTTAATGATTCACAGCTCAAATGACGTTCAACAACATTAAAATTTCCAAACGGCGTCCAAGATCTCCATCAAAATCGTGTTGGCATCATTGAGAACCCTCTAGAAGAGGCTAGGTGTCAATTTCTCTGCATGATTCATGGAAATTTTTACAAGTTTCATACAAATCTTTGCTAGCCAGCATCATCCAGAAAGGATTTTGAAATTTCTCAAAGGAAATCCCCAAAAAGCCCTCTGTCTTTTCCCCCATTTCTACCCTAATTTCCCCTATAAAAACCCTTTTGGGATTAAGGGAAGGAGGCTGGCTTTTCAATTCTGAAGTTTCTTTGGAGAACCACTCTCTAGCTTCAAAGAATTGCTACGTTTCAGAGTCTAGAAAATACCCTTAGAAATCTCTGTTCTCTTTTGGCAGTGGTGAAGTTTCCGGCAATAGCTCGTCATCCCAGTCGCTGCTCCAAGAGAGGTAAAACCCTTCATCCTTTCTTTTATTTTTCTTCTTCTTCATTTCTCCTAGCAACATGTAGCACTGTCTGTTCTTTTCTTTTTCTTAAGAAATATTTCTGCTGGTTTTAGGTTGTTTTGTTTGACCTGGTGTGAAGAAATTATGAATGAAAAAAATCTGCTCGGTTGAAGTTGTTGTTAAGTCACAGAGTTCCTCAATTTTTTGTTTGTTTTCTTCTTGTCTACTCTTCTCATTTGTTTTAAAATGGTTTTGTGTGCTTTATATGAACGTTGGCATACGGTTTGCACATAAGTATCGCTTCATCATTACACGTTATGATTACGTGGATTGTGCAAACTAGGCCTCGTCTGAATAAAATTTCAAAATATTTCGCAGATAAGCATGGGTTTTCTCGGGTGTTTGGTTCTGTTTTACACTATTCAAATCATGTACAAATGTTAACTTTGTCTTCTTCATTTTAAAATCAAATGAGCTTATCAAACTTGAGTTTTCGAAGTAATATTGGGCATTATCTTTCTCCTAGTATGATTGAGTGTCAATGTTCAAGAAATATAAGATCCTTTAGCATAATATGATTTTATGAAAGCTCATGTATGCCTAAGATATTTGAAGTATGTATTTTTCCATAGCTCTTGACAAATTCAGACCTTGAATATTACTTATTAAGCTTTGTTCTTTCGAAAGTGTTCGTTGTATGTGTTTAAAAAAGAGTAAAACAGTCAGGTGCTTCGGTCAAAATCTTTATACCTGCTCCTAAATGTTTTCTTTGCCATAATAGGGATTTGGTTGCTAAAATAATCCTGAATCAGTCTTAAAGTCTCTTTGTCTATATTATCGAGTTTGTAAAACTTATAATGAAGATCTCATGTTCTACAATTCAAGTTTGGGGATTACGTCTTCATTTCATGCGCTAAACTATTTGATTTGAGTGTTACCTTCCCCTGTTTCTTGAAGCATTTTTATCAATCATGTTGCAAACACTTTAACACAAGATGATTTCACTAGCCAAATTCCACGCTATGTGTATAAATTCATTGTGTTTGGCTGCACAGATCATTGTTCAATAGAAGATTCATTAATCTGGTTCAGCGCTATATGAAAATTAGGAAAGTAGTTGTAGCAAGTCACATGGTTATAATCAGTCCTCAACCTTAGTAAGTCGACTTCTATCTATTTAAGAAGAAAGGAAAAATCTTTTTTTTTGGATTGCATTCATGTGTGAGTCTATCTAGAATTCGAGTCCACTTCTCCTTGTAACTTCTGCTTACTTTGTTCATTCTGTAGTCATTGATTGATTGTGATGAAACAGGACAGTAAAGGTCATTTTTCTTTATGAGTTCAACTTGGTTTTCTTTATATTGTTTATGTGGTTAATGAGTAATTTTCAAAGTTCGTAGGCATTGATGGTTTATGTTGGTTCATTTACATAAAAGGATAACTATCCCAAGCGAATATTGATTATGCTTCACTCTAAGAGGTGAAAACTATGGTTTAGGCCTTGGTTGACTTGTTCATGATAACTTAGGTTCTTTTTTTCTAAAATGTGTTGTTTATCTTGGAAAACTGTAAATTTTGTTTCCTCTCCATAGTAAAGCATAAAAAGATCAGTCCTTTATATTTGTTCAATTAAAAGAAGGGTAGTGGTCAGTCGGGTTCTCCTCTAAAAGATCGAATACGTTAAAACTTGCTTGTTTTTTTGTTTACTCTGTGAAGACGAAGGTGTAAAGATGGTTCATAAATTGGTCTGTTATTATATTGGTCTCACAAACTTTCTGTGTGAAAAAATCAAACTTAGATCATCTTCTTGAAATATATGTTCTTTCTTTGATATGAGTAGTTGAGAATTATGTCAGTTATTGTACACTGATTCTTATTTTATTTTTGAAACATATGATGCCTCTTTGAGTCCACTTTGACTCCCATTCCATCTGTGCATTCCTTCGTTGGGCTAAGAACCAATAACATTCGAGTCAGCCCTATCTCAAGTCCCAACGGACTGATAAGCAGATACCAAGGAGCTGGCTACAAGTTGAAGAAAATAAGCCAAACGGGCCAAAGCCCACAGCTTCAAGGGCGGGATAGCAGAAGCCCAAAAATGGACTAAGTTGAGGAAAAAAAGGATCTATATCCATTAGTAACAGCGACAGCCCAAAATAGCCAAGGATTAAAATTTGGACTAAAGTTTGAAAAGAACGGCGGTGGGCCTACAGAGGGCCCACAAACTAGATCTAGGACAGGGTTTTTTTTTGACAAAAGTCCAAGAGTTTTAATTATTTCTTGCTCCTTTCTTTATTTTTTCTTCGATAGGATTATTTGTATAATTGAACTATAACCCGTTTTTGAGGTAGTTGGTTTATCCCCAAACGAGTAAAACCTTTCTTCGATTGATTTTCTCTAAATCATTTTACTGTTTCTTCATGTAGAAACTTTTAAAAAAATATTGTGCTTAAATTTGTTAAAAACGAGCATGTTTTCCTTCTTCGTTTAGAAAACAAACTCTTTCGTGTGTTTTTATTTCTAAAAATTCAATTCTCTTCATTCAGTTATATTGTTACGCTTTTCTCAAATTAATTAAAAACAAGATGATTTTCTCAAGTTAAAAATGAACAAGATGTTTAAAACTAAGTTCTTTTCAAAAGTTAGTCAAAATAAGTTATTTTCAAACAAGTCAGGACAACCGCAAGTTAGTGGATGTTTCGAGTTCTTTAAAAACCTTGTCGAAGCATTAATTTGAACCCTTACCCAAAATCACTTTAATTTTTAAAGTCTTTATCTATTTTAGATTTTAAAGATTTTTTCAAGGTTTTCTTAATTTTCCTTTAATTAATTAAGTGGCGACTCATGCTTTTAAATTGAAAACGTTTGGAAACTTTAACTAGATTTTCGAAATGATTTTCAAACAAACAAGTCATTTTCCCCTAAAACAGAAATGACAACTCTGCTGGGGAAAATTCAACTAGGTTCTAACCTCATTGTTTGTAACTAACTTATTTGAATAACTATTCAGATTGTAATAATTAGTAAACTTTATTGTTTCCTTAATTGCTTACTTTTCCACAAAATATAAATTGTTTATGGCATTTTCTGTCTCTCTTAGCAAAGCATTAAAATACATTAGGGGTAAAAAGGTGATTACGCATGTATTTGCAATCGTTCTTAACAAAATACACAATTTTCAAAACAGATGAGTGAAATAGTTGACCCGCAGTAGGTTAACGGTCACTTGTTGTTTTAGCCTTGGTTATCCGCCTGGGTTCCCGATCAATTTCGAAACCTATTCTAGAAACTCAGGATAGAGTGAAACCAAATCCCGAAATAGGCATTGACCTAAGATTAATATCCAAGGGATATTAAGTCCATTAGTAAGACCACCTTATGTTCGAAAGGGCCCATGGCCCGAAAAAACAATCATCCCCTACGTGCTCAATTGAAGGATGTGATGTCGAGTTGTATGAACCATTGTCCCTCGGGATTGGGATATATTTAGATAGTCTTTTATTTTGAAGATTATCATTTGAAAGGCGTTCTGAATTCTAAGTAGTACAAGAAGTTCGAGAATGAAGGACCAACCACGATGGCCTAGCTTAGGATTGTACCCCTATGTGGGACTGATTTTGATGTATATTCCTTTTCCTGCAATTTTGTACCCCCATTCTATTTATTCAATATGTATAAATATATTTTGGGGCAATGGAATGTTTACAAATGACATACATATCCTTCAATTTGTTAGGCTTATCTTTGGCATAAAAGGTCACATATTCGTATAGGACGCGCTATGAACTGTTATATGATATAACTGCTTTATGTGCTATGTGTGTTTCTTGAATTAAGGAAAATTGGTCCACTCCATGTCAAAATTTTCTAGAACACCGTAGGCTGAATATATAGCCCCACTGTGCAAAGACCGACCAAAATTACTTTTGGAGTTCTTCAAATTTCCCCAGAAAAAATCCAAAGACTTCTTTAAACCCTTGTTCAAAAAACTAACTTACAATATTCGAACTATATCCTTTCAAGACTCGACCCTATCTTTAAGAAATTTTCATTTCCCCGCTTTGAAGAAAGTGCCAAAAAGATTCGAAAGCGCAACAGACAAAGTTTCTGAAGATGAACACTTGACAAGTCAACCTTCCTGATAAAATCCACTTATCCAAAATCAATGGGCATATTCCTGTACATTGAACCCTCGAGTCTAATTACCCGTGGATCAATTTGCCTTGATGAAAAGCCACTTTATGTGTTTAATGCGGTTCTTATGTGTTTATTTTCTGTCAGATATCTTGTATTCTTTATCACTAACAAGATCTAACATATCGGCCTTTGAGTTGTTTTGCATCAACAGGTAAAAAAACTGATTTGTGTTGAAAAAAGATGGCAGAATCCTCTTACCTCACAAAATCAAGAGAAAACAAAATTTCCTCCCCTGATCATAACTTAGGGAAAAGAGCAATGACTGGGGATACTGAGAACATCGCTCTAACTAAGCTGACTACTCTCATATCTAAGCAGAGTGAGTTAATTGTGCTACTAGCACAACAAGTTGATAAGATGAGAAATGAGATGAGAGAGACAAGAAGTCTTATTAATTTAATCATCCATGCAAAATTGCCCACCCCAAGTTAAGGAAGGTCTCTACTCAATGTCCCTCCCTTGAATACGGCGGCACCTGAACACTCTTCCAATAATACACTTGCATCTTCTTATAAGTGAAGCACGGAAAAGTCTCTCAAATACGACTCAATGAAGCCTTCGCCACAAAAAGTCTACCCTTTAATCTCACAAAACCCCTATCCCATCTTTTATGCCCGAGATAAATATCAAACTCCATCTCCAAAGTACCAAGCTCCACCTCCAAATTATCAACCGTCTCCACAAACATACCAAAACTTTCAGGAACCAATTTATTTCTCTTCAAATCCACAAACACACCACAAAGTAGCTACCCCAACATGCAAAAATAAAAAATCTCCTCCAAATCATAAGAAAAGACCTCCCCGAGTCTTTACTCCATTAACTGAAAGCCGAACTCAACTCTTTGAGAGACTGAAAGCAGTTGGACTAATTCAAACTATCAAGCCGAAGACTGCTAATCCAACATCTAGATTCTTCAAAAATGATCGACATTGCACATATCATTCAGGAAGTGTTGGGCATACCACTGAAGCTTGCCTCAATCTGAAGCACGAAATTCAGAACCTAATCAATCAAAAAATCATCATTCTCCAAACAACCTCGCCTAGTAGCAATCCTTCACCAAAACTTGGAGGGGTGGTCATCAGTATAGAAAAAACTGATGACGAATGGTATGCAAGAACTATACTTAACAAAGAGGATGATCGAGAATTACCAAGACCTTTGACTCATCTATCCCATTTTTTTCTTGTAAGTGACGATTTAGGGGATGGAATAGGAGATCTATTCAAGGAATGTGATGCCATAACAGAAGAAACCCTCTAAGTAGCCATGATTAGGGATGCCAGGCCTAGTGAAAAGTTGCAAAATTGGACCGCAACTCCCCTCATGACTCTTCACTCGGTTGGGTAGACAAAGACTATGTTTTGCAAAAATTGGTGATGGTCCGGATGAGGCTCTACGACCCACCCTTTATGTTTTTAATTTTCTCATACTATTTTATTGCTTTCCAAAAGGCACAGACCCGCATTCATGCAGGTTATAGCCATAGTTTGTGAATATTTTCGGATTTCAAATAAAGCCTCCTTATTTTGAAAAAAATAAATTATTGTTCAAAATTATTGTTCAAAATTATTTACGTTTATTGGTTATTATCTAACCAGCTTTTTTTATGATTTCAGTAATAATAAGTTAAAATCGGCCACTGTCATGTCATGTCAAGAGCTTAACGAATAAATCAAGCTAGATAATGATTATTTCGAGGTGTATGATGAAGACATCATGGTCCTTGAACAAACAACCAAGAATTCTAAGAACTTTAAAGACCAGAAAAGGCCCTACCTAAAAGAGTGTGAAGTGGTCAATCTGGGAGGCTACGGTCAAGTTGAAGAAATCAGCATCGGTGTTCATTTGTCAAAAGCATAAAAGAAAGAACTTATCAGCCTGCTATCTTAAACTATGTCTGGCCTGAATTCTCAAGAATGAGATACGTAGGCGGCCTTTGGCAGCTTCGGTCACCCCTTTATTTATTTCCAACATTCTCCCACTTTGAGCGTGTGAACTATGTTTGACCTGATTCCTGCCTCAATGGGATACGTAGGCGCCATAACGGCTCGGTCATATCACCCAGGAACTGGAAACTAGGGCAGAATTTTCGAGAAAGGAATCTCAAAAATTCAAAAGGCAAAGATCAGTCTCCAGCAAGCAGGATTACACAATGTGCCGAAGAGCAACCAAAATGAATATCGAGAAAGAGTCTCGTGACCCCCACAGAATCTCAAGTCCCTTGCCAATGGAATGAGATTCATCGCAAACCATTTAACTGGGGCAGAAATTTTGAAGAAGACCTCAAAATTTCCACCAAGCCTCATCCAAGAAGTTCAACATTAAAATCCAAAAGTCCCCCAGCACCGAGAAGATCACCAGTTGTAGCAAGTCCGAGGTGGATTAATCCCCAGCTATGACAGATATCCTGAAAGATCATTTCCAAACTCCACAGCTAGGATGGCGAAGGATCCCCAGAGTCCGCTAGCAGTATGTCAAAAAATGTTAAAGCCTCGAGTAAAGAACATTTGTTGAGCTGGCACATGACATGACGGGCAGAGACCTTTTCAAATTATTCCTTTTCGAAATCTTTGTTTTACAAAGAGCCGATTTGAAAAATTGTTACAAAAACTAGTTTTACTCCTTATAATGTATTTTTTCTTATGTCAACCATGGCCTGAGGGGAGTCGAGGACGATGAGTACCCGAGATTGGAAAGCATCCATAGAAGACAAAATGAGGAGCAGAATATCGAAGGAGGTCAACACAGACAAGTTTCGACAAAAAACTATCAATTTTTATGTGGATGCAGGTTGTCCCCAAAATTATGTTAGAAAGCAGTCCCTCATTATCCAATGGGTTCAAAGAAATGCAACGAGACCAAACGCCCTAAAATTTGGTGAGAAAAGTCAAAGCAGTGGAAAGAAGCCGAAGACGGCAAAAGTCCCTAGAACGGGTGAATCTTCTTGTAGTTCACAGAAACTACCAGATAAAGAGAGACTGATAACGTCCTCAAGTCCCAAAACGCATAAGGATATTTCGGTGAGTTTCAAATTGGGACACCAAACAAGAGATCAACGTCATTCTCTGTCAATCCACGATAAGTCAGAAATTACCACAAACAGACGATGTTCATAAATGGTATTTATGGTTGTCCCCAGAAATGGACACGACCATTTCATTCACATTTCAAATGAAAGTCTATTTTTGATTAGCTTCATAAACGTCATCTTTAAAGTTTTTCAAATTTGATTGTGGTCGCTAGTAAGAGCGACACTGTGTATACTAACCATTTGCCTTGAGCACAGGTATATATAAAGGAGTCAACATGACAAAAAAAAGACCAGAGGTGATGTTTTCTACAACTTTCCCATGGGCCAGTGCATCATACGGCACTACATTGCATCACATTTTGCATTCATATTGCACCATGTCACATTGCATTATGTTGTATTGCATCATATTGCATCATACTGCATTACATGGCATAAGAATTATGTCGCATCATATTATGTCATATCGCATTGCAGTATATTATATTATGTTGCATTGTATTGTATGGCATCATAACGTAGGAATCATGTCAAGAGGACCATATCATATTTGCATGTCGCGAGGACCATGCCACGAGGGTCATCATATTTGCATGTCGTGAGGACCATGCTACGAGGGCCATCATATTTGCATGTCGCGTGGACCATGCCATGAAGGCCATCATATTTATATGTCGCGAGGAGCATACCACGAGGGCCATCATATTCGCATATCGTGAGGACCATGCCATAAGGGCCATCATATTTGCATGTAACGAGGACCATTGCATGATCATCCACATTATCATTCAATACCATAGATACACATCCCCTGCGAAGACTATTTCCCTCTACTGGCCGGTTTCAAAGAGGATGACATTCATAGGCGTCCCTAAGTCACACTTGTTGAGCAGGATCGACCCTCAACATGCTTATATATGAGATCGCGTGAGATGGTGGAGTCTAACATTGAGGATATCATTATCATCATTATCATAATCATCATTCATTATGCCAAGTCTGGAACTCAGCATGTTTATATCCGATATCACGTAATACGGAGGAGTCTGACATTGAGGGTATATTTTCTCCTTTATTATGCCATGTATGGCACTCAGAATACATATATCTGATATCGCGTAAGATGGAGGAGTCTAACATTGAGGATATTATTATTATTATACTAAGTCTGGCATTTAGCATATTTATATCTGATATCGCGTGAGACAGACGAGTCTGATATTGAGGATGTATTTGCTTCCTTATTATGCCAAGCCTGGCATATTTATATCCGATATCACGTGAGACAGAAGAGTCTGACGTTGAGGATATTATTATTATTATGCCAAGTCTGGCATCCAACGTATTCATATCCGACATCGTGCGAGATGGTGGAGTCTGACGTTAAGGATATTTATGCACCCTTATTAGAGACAACAAAGTCTCGCTTTGAAGTATGTTCATACATACAAGAGCATTAATTTCCAGAAGATGCGGCTATATTTGATCGTGTGGCAAAGGCCTTGTCACCCTCGATAATCAAATACCGCTTGCCACTGATATCGAATGCATATAGTCTGAAGGATGTCTATAAGACGACATCCAAATCGGACAATGAACCGGATCTCCCTAAATTGGAAGGCCAAAGGTCATCTGTAAGCCACATCGATGTCTAAAATCGGATATTGTACAAGATTGCCCAAAAAACTTGACCGACTAAGAGTTATATGTAAGACGCAGCGATATCTGAAATCGTATAGTGTGCAAGATCACCTGAAGATTGAAAGTTCAAGGGTAATGCGTAAATTGCAATAATATCCGCAATTGGATAAAGTGCAAGACTACCAAAAATTGATAGTTTGAGGGTTATCTATAAGCCATGACATATTGACGTTGATATTATGCAGGACTACCCAAAGGCTAGTAATTCAGTGGAAATCTGCAAGTCACGTTACATCCAAGATCGGATAAAAGTTCAGGTTTACCCAAAAAACTGGCAATTTGATGTCTATAAGCTTCCTCTATCCAAAGTCAGATGATGTGCAAGATCACTCAAAAGCTGGCAAGCTAAAGGCATCTGTAAGCCGCTTTTATCCAAAGTCGGATGATGTGCTAGATTACCCAAAGCCTGAAAATTCAGAGAATATCTATTAGTCGCGTCGATACGGATGATGCACAAGATTTACCCTAAAGGCATATGCAAAGACTACTATCAATAGCCACAAAGGCTATCACGTTAAAAAAAACACCGCAAATGGTTGCAAGGATCGTCACATCAAACGGCCATAAAGGTTGCCTTATTCAAAGATCGCCACAAAGGCAACCCAATCCGATAGCTACGATGGCTATCATGTTTGATTGTCATGAAAGTCGCAACTTCCTAAGACAGAGACAGGAAAAGACAACATCTGCTTCAAAAGCGACAAATGGGAAAACGAGGTACAAAGCTATCTTTCTCTATTGAATTAATTTACTACTAACTATCTTGTTTTGTTTCAAATATTACCGAGAACATCCGAGGGGATGAAAATCTCGAATCAAAACAGCAAGTACAAAGCACATCAAAAAGATGTCACAACCTAAGATTCAGACATAATCCAAGGATGAGGTATGGACAAGAAACTACCTCTCCAAGTGGAATTATGTTACTACTAACAATTTTGTTTTGAGATATTATCGAGAGCATCCGAGAAGGATGAAATTCTCGAAGCAAAACCACAGGTGCGAACTACACCAAAAAGGACGCATCACAATATGGAACTTTTTCTTAGCAGCAAACTAGACATAGTCCGAAGATGGATATCAAACACTTTGGACGAGAGTTGAGGAACGACTACCACCGCCATCAAACCACACCCCTGTCAGAAGGCATGTGGGTATTTCTTTTCTTTGGGTATTAGTTTCGCATCCAGGGTATTTTCTAAACTCACGTTGGACGCAATATTCCTTCTTTTCAAATCTGGGTGATGATACACCTCGAGCTTTGGAAATTATGTCCAGGTAAAATCTTATTTATGGGTGTGAAGCATGCCACATTCATAGTTGAGAGGTTACAAGCCTTTTTTCTATAGCTCAACTTATTTGTCACTCATCCCGAGCCAAAGGTTGTCTTAACATAAAGATTACCTTTTCCACAGATTGAGTCGAACTACAAGCAGCCTGATTCTCAAGTCCTGGGATATGTAGGCGGGCTCCATGTTGAAAACTCGACTGCATTCCAAACTCCCCCCAATCCTCTTACTCCCCAGCTTTTCGGTCTCTTCATACTCTGTAATCGGGATAGTTTGGAATATTTTCAAAATCATGCATAAAATCAAGCATCTTGAACTACAAGTGGCCTGAATTCTCATGTAACTTGAGATATGTAGAAAACTCGGTACCGGAGTCCATCCATGATTCCTTAAAATTTGTGCTAGAACCAACCGCTTCCAAAGACGAATCTATGATCGGATAAAATTGGGAACGTCAATTCCCTTTGTCCAGGGTTACTTACACTCACTCTACCCAAAGGGAGGGGCAGTTGTTGATACCCAATATTTACCCGCCACATTACGAATTAATCTTGAGCTTTTTTGAATTTTAAACAATTTTTTGAAATAATTGTGTTGTAAAAAAAGATAAAACATTTTCCAAAAAAAAAGCTTTATAATAGTTTTGAGTAATAATTTATATATTTCATGTTTAATTATGTGAAATTTATATAAGTTAACTTAAATAACTATTTTAGAGTTTAATTTCATAAGAAAAGCCTTTTAAAAAGATCAAACATTTGATTTTCCTTCAAATTAATTCAAACGAGAGATTAATTGAATAAATTAATTTTATAATTTTAAATGAGGTAAGTATGCGTTAAGTACAACAATTATTTCAAAATTGTTTAAATTAATTAAGATCTGGAATTAATTTGTAATTGATTCTTCCTTATTCCTATTCTAGCCTAAACCCTTTAAATTATTTAAATCCTAGCCGGACTTTTCCTAAATTGCTATCAAATTTGGCTGTCTCCTAAAGATATGTGGCCATTACCTAAATAACCCCTCAACAACCTTTGTTTCATGCCAGAATTGGGCTCAGTTTACACAAAAAGTCGCCCAGCCCAATACTCCCCTTTACCCGTCTGACCCGTCCCAACCCGAGTCTAGCTCACCCTTATCACTACACCTCTTTCTCTTTTCTTTCATTTTCACACAGACTCAACCAAAATGACCTCTCTCTTCTATCCTTTCTCCTCTAAATGACAAAACCCAGAAACCTTAGACGCCACCTCCCTCTCTCACGTGTTCCTCAGAAAGAGGACGTTGTACGAGCAACGCGCCTCATACAAACACCTCAGATCACCTAGTACACCCCTTAACTCTCTCTCTCTCTCTCTTCATCGTCTCTCACAAACGACAAAAAAACCAGTACAAGCCCCAACATTCCTTAACGATTCACAGCTCAAATGATGCTCAACGACGTTAAAATTTCCAAACGCCATCCAAGATCTCTGTCAAAATCGTGTTGGCATTGTTGAGAACCCTCTAGAAGCAGCTAGGTGTCAATTTCTCGTCATGATTCATGGAAATTTGTACAAGTTTTGTACAAATCCTTGCTGGCCAGCCTCATCCAGAAAGTATTTTGAAATTTCTCAATGGAAATCCCCAAAAAACCCTCTGTATTTCCCCTCCATTTCTGCCCTAACTTCCCCTATAAAAACCCTTTTGAGATTAAGGAAAGGAGGCTGGCTTTTCAATTCTGAAGTTTCTTTGGAGAACCACTCTCTATCTTTAAAGAATTTCTAAGTTTCAGAGTCTAGAAAATACCCTTAGAAATCTTTGTTCTCTTTCGGCGGTGGTGAAGTTTCCGGCAATAGCTCGTCGTCCCAGCCGATGCTCCAAAAGAGGTAAAACCCTTCATCCTTTCTTTTATTCTTTTTGTTCTTTGTTTCTCTTAGCATAATGTAGAACTATCTATTCTTTTCTTTTTCTTTAGAAATATTTTTGCTGGTTTTAGGCTATTTTGGTTTACCTTGTGTGAAGAAATTATGAGTGAAAAAAATCTACTCGGTTGAAGGTGTTGTTAAGTCACAGAGTTTCTAAAATTTTCATTTGTTTTCTTCCTGTCTACTTTTCTCATTTGTTTTAAAATGGTTGTGTGTGCTTCATATGAACGTTGGCATGTTGTTTGCACATAAATATCGCTTCATCATTACCCGTTATGATTTATGTGGATTGTGCAAACTAGGCCTCGTCTGAATAAAATTTCAAAATATTTCTCAGATAAGCATGGGTTTTCTCGGGTGTTTGGTTCTGTTTGACCCTATTCAAATAATGTACAAATGTTAACTTTCTCTTCTTCAATTTAAAATCGAATGAGCTTATCAAACTTGGGTTTTCGATGTAATATTGGGCAATATCTTGCTCCTAGTATGATTGAGTGTCAATGTTCAAGAAATATAAGATCCTTTAGCATAATATAATTTTATGAAAGCTCATGTATTCCTAAGCTATTTGAAGCATGTATTTTTCCGTAGCTCTTGACAAATTCAGACCTTGAATATGACTTATTAAGCCTAGTTCTTTCGAAAGTGTTGGTTGTATATGTTTAAAAAAGAGTAAAACAGTCAGGTGCTTCGGTCAAAATCTTTATACCTGCTCCTAAATGTTTTCTTTGCCATAATGGGGATTTGGTTGCTAAAATAAACCTGAATCAGTCTTAAAGTCTCCTTGTCTATATTATCGAGTTTGTAAAACTTATCATGAAGATCTCATGTTTTACAATTCAAGTTTAGGGATTACGTCTTCATTTCATGGCTAAACTATTTGATTTATGTGTTACCTTCCCCTGTTTCTTGAAGCATTTTTATCAATCATTATGCAACACTTTAACACAAGATGATTTCACTAGCCAAATTCCACGCTATGTGTATAAATTCATATGTGTTTGGCTGCAAAGAACATTGTTCAATAAGAGATTCATTAATTTGGTTCAGCGCTCTATGAAAATTAGGCAAGTAGTTGTACCAAGTTACATGGTTATAATCAGTCCTCAACCTTAGTAAGTCGACTTCTACCTATTTAAGAAGAAAGGATTGGATTGTATTCATGTGTGAGTCTATCTAGAATTGGAGTCCATTTCCCCTTGTAACTGCTACTTACTTTGTTCGTTCTGTAGTCATTGATTGATTGTGACGAAATAGGACAGTAAAGTTCATTTTTCTTTATAAGCTCAAATTGGTTTTCTTTATATTGTTTGTGTGGTTAATGAGTAATTTTCAAAGTTTGTAGGCATTGATGGTTTATGTTGGTTCGTTTACATAAAGGGATAAGCATCCCAGGCGAATATTGATTCTGCTTCCCTCTAATAAGTGAAAACTATCGTTTAGGCCTTGGTTGAATTGTTGTTCATGATAACTTAGGTTCTTTTTCTCTAAAATGTGTCGTTTATCCTGGAAAAGTGTAAATTTCATTTCCTCTCCATAGTAACGAATAAAAAGATCAGTCCTTTATATTTGTTCAAGTGAAAGCAGGGTAGCGGTCAGTCGGGTTCTCATATAAAAGATCGCATGCGTTAAAACCTACTTGTTTTTTTGTTTACTCTGTGCAAATGAACGTGTAAAGATGGTGCATAAATTGGCCTGTTATTACATTGGTCTCACAAACTTTCTTTGTGAAAAAATTAAACCTAGATAATTATCTTGAAATATATGTTCTTTCTTTGATATGAGTAGTTGAGAATTATCTCAGTTATTGTACACTGATTCTTATTTTATTTTTGAAACATATCCTTGAGTCCACTTGGACTCCCATTCCATCCGTGCATTCCTTTGTTGGGCAGAGACCCAACAACATTCGAGTCAGCCCTATCTCAAGTCCCAATGGACTGATAAGCAGATACCAAGGAGCTAGTTACATGTTGAAGAAAATAAGCCAAACGGTCCAAAGCCCACAGCTTCAAGGGCGGGATAGCAGTAGACCAAAAATGGACTAAGTTGAGGAAAAAATGGATCTAAATCCATTAGTAACAGCGACAGCCCAAAATGGGCAAGGATTAAAATTTGGACTAAAGTCTGAAAAGAATAGCGGTGGGCCTAAAGAGGGCCCACAAATTAGATCTAGGACAGGTTTTTTTTGGACAAAAGTCCAAGAGTTTTAATTATTTCTTGTTCCTTTATTTATTTTTCTTAGATAGGATTATTTGTATAATTGAACTACAACCCATTTTTGAGGTAGTTGGTTTATCCCCAAACGAGTAAAACCATTCTTCGATCGATTTTCTCTAAATCATTTTACTGTTTCTTCATGTAGAAACCTTTAAAGAAATATTGTGCTTAAATTTGTTAAAAAAACGAGCATGTTTTCCTTCTTCGTTTAGAAAACAAACTCTTTCGTGTGTTTTCATTTCTAAAAAAACAATTCTCTTCATTCAGTTATATTGTTACGCTTTTCTCAAGTTAAAAATGAACAAGATGTTTTAAATTAAGTTCTTTTCAAAAGTTAGTCAAAATAAGTTATTTTCAAACAAGTCCGGACAACCACAAGTTAGCGGATGTTTCGAGTACTTTAAAAACCTTCTCGAAGCATTAATTTGAACCCTTACCCAAAATTTCTTTAATTTTTAAAGACTTTATCTATTTTAGGTTTTAAAGAATTTTTCAAGGTTTTCTTAATTTTCCTTTAATTAATTAAGTGGCGACTCATTCTTTTAAATTGAAAACGTTTGGAAACTTTAACTAGATTTAGAAATGGTTTTCAAACAAACAAGTCATTTCCCCTAAAACATCAGGTTCTGGTGGTATCTCTATTACTCTTTTTACAGAAACTATTTATGATTCTACTCTCTGCCTTACATACAAGTACATTTTTGTTCATACTGGCGTCCCATTTCCTGGGGACTTTGCATTTTGTTTTGTGCGTGTAGGTCCAGGTAGGAATTCTTATCGACCCCTCCGCTAGGATTTGGGGTCCAGCTGTGAGTTGGTAAGCTCCACCTCTTCCTGGGGCTATCAGAGGGTGTTTACTTTTGTTGTATAGTTTTGGTATAGTTGGGGCTTGTCCCGACTGGTGCTTATAACACTCTTAGAGGCTATTATGGACATGGTATTCTAGGTTTCTTTTTGCAGCTTCCGGTCTCCAGCCACATAGGTTTGGCATGTATTTATATGTATGTATATGTGTCTTCAGTTGCGGCCTCATCGGCCAACCAGTACTTTATAATTTTTTGCTTATCTACCTTTGTCTATATGACTTTTTGTCATTCAGGTTACAACCCTAACGGTCTAGGCTTGGAATTTCAGATGTTATGCTGCCATACTTTTTGGGCCCACAGTTTACTCAGCTAGTATGTTTTAGTGGCTAACTCGATCGAATAAGGTATTGAGTGCCAGTCGCGCCTCCGCTAGTTTGGGGCGTGACAATTCATTCAAATCCATGGAAATAATTACTGGTAAAGAATCACTAGAACTAACAAAAGCATACCTCAAATGGACTAGAAGTGATTTAAGCTCAAAGGTAGGCAGCTCTATAATAGATGACTTGGATGGTAGTGACTCTCTATTTTTCAAGTCAAGATTAAAATTCTTCAGAGTCTAGTTGTAGGAACCCAACCTCATTAAAGCATTGATAACTTCATCATAATTTTCAATATCCTCACCATTATAGTTTAAGAGCACAACACCCAAGGTTTCACCCACAAACTCTGTTTCAACACCCTGGTCGACGGTTTCCTCAATAGTATCAATTATGGAGATCACACTTATATCATTGTATTGATTCATTAACTTGCACACATTGAATGCCACAACCTCATCATTCAAATGGAATTTTAACTCTCTACTTTCTACATCTACCAAAGAACATCCCATAGCTAGGAATGGTCTTTCCAAAACTATAGGGACCTCACAATCTAATATCACAAAATCAATGAGAAAATAAAATGGTCAACCTTCATAAGAACATCATAGAGGATGCCCACGGGCAACTTAATTTTATGATCTGCCATTAATAATCTCATAGTAGTTGGCTTTGGAGAACAAATCCCAATTGCTTGAATATGGCACTAGGGAATCAAGCTGCTGCTAGCCCCCAAATCACAAAGTGCTTTAGCAAATTGGTACAATCCAATGGTGCAACATATAGTGAAATCCCCCAGATCTTTCTTCTTTGGGGATAAATTGATTTACATTATGATACTACAATGATGAGACACCTCAATAATTCTGACATCCATACTTTGCTTCTTTGTGATGAGATCCTTCATAAACTTAGCATATCTGAGCATTTGAAGAAAAACATCAACAAATGGAATATTAATAGATAATTGCTTGAACATTGCTAGGAACTTGTTGATTAGAGCATCTTCCTTGTTTTTCTTCAATCTTTGGGGTAAAGGAGGAGGAAATTTTGGGATAGGCAATGGATATTAACAAACTTCATCCTTTCTTTCTTTGTCAACATCAACCTTACCTATTGAAACATCATCCACATCAACCAATTTTTAAACACTTTTCCCTCCAACCTTGGATTTGTCAATATCACCATTCAAAGCATCATCAACCCTATCAGTTTCTCCACTCTTTTTCAGTTAGATTTGGTAACATCACCTTTATCACTTGGAGAATCTTCAACTTCCTCCACTTAATCACCAAGAACCCTACCATTTCTAATAACAATAGCCATGCATTGAGCATTATCATTCTTTCAATTAGGAATGATGACACTAGGGAGAGTTCTCTTTAATCTTGGATTCCTAGCGGCAAATGTTTGACTCATTTGAGCCTACAAGGTGTTTGATAGAAGCCGAATGAGAGCTCACCATTTGATTTAAAGTTGACATTCTATTTCTCCTCTCTCTAATCTGAATATAGATAGACTCCACTCTGTTCAATACCTGTATAAGCATATCTTCAACTTTTGACATGTGGGGCCACTCACAAATGCTTGATTAGAACCTTGATCACCTTTTGGAGAAACATAGGCATTAGAGCATCTATTATTGTAACGATCTCTATCACAAAAGACAATCCATGCCCAAAATCACATTGAAATCTATCATATCAAGTATAATCAAATCTATCCAAGTATCATAACACAATAAGGTCATAACATAAGATTGACACACTTGATCCAACACTAAGGAATCACCTATCGAGGTAGCAACATAAATAGGCACAAAAAGGAAGTCATACATCATACCTAGATAAAAAGTGAAATATACCAATACATAAGAGTAAGTAGATCCAGGATCAAATAATACTAAAGTAGGTTGATGTCATACAATGCATGTGATAACTGCATTAGATGATTCTACTTCTAATCTACCTAGGAATACATAGCAATGAGCAAGGTCATCTACTATCTATGTAACTCCTCTACGACCACCCTTCCCAATTGTTGGTGCACCTCTAACTGACTTAGAACCACCATGACCTCTAGCTAGTTATGATGTTGCTCTAGTGAGTGCATCTGAACTCTACTGGTGGACTCAACCTCTAAGCTTGGGGCAATCTCTCCTAATGTGCTCTATCTTACCATACTCATAGCACGAACTAGGAATACCTAACTACTAAAAAGGATCTGAACAACCTGAAACCCACCATGGTATGAAGACATCTGAGAATAACCATGAGAAGTTTGACCTAAACTGTAGAAGTATTGTATGGAATAACCCCTATATTATGCATGGATGGAAGCTTGAACTAGTCTACTGATTTAGGGGAAAAAGTCTCTTTTGAACAAGCCCCTAGCCCTAGATGAGATACTAATGAAATGACAAGAAGTTTGGGAACACTTGCTGCTTGAATCCCCAAATTTCTCATAGCATACAAACTCAAACTTCTTGCCTGTCTTGGCCACTCTCTGAAGGAAGCTCCAGACTGGGTTATATAAAAATCTACTATGCAAATCTGAAAAGTCAAACCTCTCATAACTTAGTGAATCCTCTCGATATCATCTAGAAGAATCACTAAAGCATGTCGAGAAAAATCATGAAACCTAGTCTCACACTAAGTCACTAAAATGTCATCCTAAGTAAGATGCTCAAACTGGTTCCTTTGCTCTGCCCTTAAGCCATGAGGAATGAACCTCTCCAGAAAAGCTTGTGAGAACTACACCCATGTCATAAGAGAATACCCGACTAGTTTAATATACAAATAGGAACACTACCATTGCTTGGTTGTCCCACATATCTAAAATGTTGTGTAGTCCACTCCATGGGACTCTACCAAACCCACATTCTATAACCTCTCATGAAAACTTATAAGGAACTTATAAGCATCCTTACTTTGACCTCATTGAAATTAAATTTCCATCCACTGGTAATGGAACTTCTAGTATTGTCAAATCGACAATCATTAGAAGATTGGAAGGAAGAAGGCAAAACAAAGACAAATTCCATATTAATAGTCTCTCATTTACCCACTGGGATTTTTATATTCTGTGTTAGGCCACCAGGCCTCTAATGCTCTAGTTTTACTTATTTATAGTTAGGTCACTATGCCACATAATCTTATATATTTCTCTTTATATTATCCCACTAATAGATCTCCATCAGAGCATGATACATTTTTGTAGAACACAAATGGATTGAATACCACGAACAATGCACCTCAGCCATTATCTTCTCCTGCAATCCGTTCATATTAGGAATACACAACCTTCCTTGGAACCTTAGAGTGCCATCACCTGCAAGCTCAAATGTTGTGACTTTATGCTAGAAAATCCTTTTTTATACTCTTTTAATACAGGGTCATCATATTGTCTCTCTTTCACTATTGTCACTAATGATGGCTTTGCAATACTTTGAACCAGTATGCCCCCATCTTCAGAGTCAATTAATTGGACACCTAAACTTGATTGCTTATGAACATCTCTGACTATATTCTGCTTTGATGCCATCAAGTATGCTAGACTTCCCATAGATTTGTGACTAAGAGTATTTGCTACAATATTTGTTTTACCCAGGTGTTAGAGAATATCAATATCATAATCTATACATAATTCTATCCAACTTCTCTGCCTCAAATTTTACTCCCTTTGCTTATATATGTATTGAAGTCTCTTATGATTTGTAATATATCAACATGAACCCCATAAAAATAATGTCTCCAGATCTTTGGTGTAAATACAACTACAGCTAATTCAAGATCATATGTTGGATAGTTTTACTCGTGTTTCTTTAATTGCCTCGAGGCATATGCTATCGCCTTACCATTGTTGCGTTATACAAAACCTAGACCAATGCCCAAAGAATCACAATAAATAACATACCGCTTTGTATTATCTGGAAGTGTTAGTACTAGTGTTGTAGTTAACCTGTCTTTGAACTCTTAGAAGCTCAGTTCACACTTCTCTGACCACTGAAACTTAGTTATTTTTTATGTTAAATTAGTCAATGGTGCAACTATAGAAGAGAAGCTTTCAACAAACCTTATGCAATAGTTTGCTATCCCCAATAAACTACATACCTTTGTGGGAGCAGTGGGCCTATGCCAATTTTTCACAGCCTCAATCTTTTGAAAGTCCACTTTGAAGCCCTCACTAGAGACCACATGTCCAAGAAAAGCTATAGAGTCCAACCAGAACTCAAATTTAGAAAATTTAGCATATATCTGAAGATCTTTAAATGCTTGAAATACTGCTCTGAAGTGATCAGTGTGGTATGCCTCGCCACGTGAATACATAAAAATATCATTATGAATACAATCACAAATAGATCTAGGAAGGGCTTTAAGACTCTATTCATCAAGTCCATAAAAGTTGCAGGGGCATTAGTTAACCCAAAAGACATAACAAGAAATTCAAAGTTCTTGTATGGAGTTTTGAAAATTGTCTTTAAAATATCAACTTCTTGAATCTTTGACTAGTGATATCCGTACCTTAAATCAATTTTCGAATAGGACTTAGCACCCTAAAAATAATAAAATAAATCATCTATTCTGGGAAGTGGATACTTATTATTTATAGTAACTTTGTTTAGCTGTCGATAATCTATACACATGCGCAATGAACCATCTTTATTTTGTACAAATAGCACAGGTGCACCCCAGGGTGATAAACTGGGTTGGATGAATCCTTTATCAAGGAGATATTTTAGTTGTTATTTCATCTCTTTAAACACTGTTAGGGCCATTATATAGGGAATAATTGATATAGGTTGGGTATCGGATCCACATTGATACAAAAAATGATCTCTCTTTCTAGAGGAAGTCCTTGAAGCTCCTCAGGATACATCTCTGGATATTCATTCATAGGTGGCACAAATTGAATACTTAGTGTCTCTTTCTCAACATCTAGATCCCTTACTTTGACTAGGTAATATAAACACCCATTGGAAATCAGCTTCTTGGCCTTAATATAGGAAATAAACCTACTTGTAGGCATCATGACACTATGCAACTACTATAGACCCATCGAACTATAATTGACTCTCCAATTGGAGTCAATATTGAAAATGGCTCACGTAATATTTTTTGTCCTACTTAAAACTTTTTAGAAATGAATGGAGTAACATATGACAGAGTAGATCATGAATCTATCAATGCATAAATATCATGTGAGAAGACAGATAAGATACATGTGACCATATTTGGTGACATCTTTTAATCCTGTTGGCCTACTAATGCATACATAAGATTTGAACACCCTCCTGAACTAGAAGCTCTTCCTTTACCCCTACCTTGGTCTGTTGGTTCTTGAGGACTACAATATGAAGAATGTGCGGCTGATGATGATTCTATTGTGGACCTTATGGAATGTTCTCTACTCTCTCGCTTAGAATCTCTCTTTCTGAACTCTAGATAATTTCATATCATATGATGATGGACTCCACACCAATAACAAGCATCATAGGCTAGGCGGCACTCACCAGGGTGTAATCTACCATACTAAATACCATGAGGCCTAGGTGGTAACCCATGACCCATGCCTCTCTAGAATTGTAGGCTGAGTGTCCTAGATTGTTGGCTCTGCTAAGGATTCGACCTCTGAAACTGGGAAGGAGTGCAGGTGGAAAAAAGGGTTGATGGTAGTTGTGGACTTTATTGACCTTTGCTATAAGATTTTCCATCGTTTCCCTGATAAATGCAAGATGTTTGGGCCCTCTTAATCTGATACCACTCATAATATTCTCTAGTTCTCTGTTGAAGCTCTTTTCTTTAGTGTGCAAATGTTATTATCTGAGCAATGCTTATTTCTTTATCCAATGTCTTAATAGAACAAGGTTGTATGAAGTTGTATTTTAGACTCTTCATAAATGTATATACCTTGGTATGTGTAGTACTAACCATCTCCAGTGTAAACTTAGCTAGATGAGTGAATATGATGTTGTACTGTTTTACACTTATTTTATTCTTCTTAAGTGCCAAAAATTTATCAGTCTTTGCATTTCAAATCTCCTGGGGAAAGAAATTATCTAAAAATGCCTCTATAAGTCCTTCACAACCAGTGGAGGTGCAGATGCTCCTCTAGAGTCTTTCCATATGTTATATCAGGTTGTAGCTACATCCTTCAACTGATACACTACTAACTTAACTACCTCTATCACTAAACCATGCATGACTCAAAGTATTTTCTGGATCTCATTAATAAAGCTTTGTGGATCCTCAATGGATTTAGGCCTCGTGAACTAGAGGGTCCATCTGTAAGAACTCTCAAACATGGGAACTAAATGCCTCTCCCTGTGAAGTTGTACTGGGTGGTGCTACATGTAGCTGGGATTGAGCAGCTACAATTTGGGGGAGCAGATAAATGCCTCCCCTAACATCCTAGTCTGAGTGGTCAGACGGAGGGACTGGAGACATCAGATCACTCATAGGCCCTTTTTCTTGTTATGACTTAGGGTCTTAGATAGTATGTCTTATTGTGCGACCTTGGCACTTTGTCTGATCCTCAGTAGCCTGTGGCTATATACTAGGCCCTTCCTTTCTTGCTAATGGTGAATCGTGGAATATTCTGGGTCTATTTCTTTGCAGGCATCTTTGTGTATAAAGTGTAAAGTACGAGTCAAAATAAATTTCCTATAACTTTTCTCTATCTCACAATCTAGAACATAAAAGAATGTCATACTTCCTAAATGTCAAAGCATCATCCTACATATAAATGTGGTGCACAACATATTCATATATAAGCCTCTACTAGACATGACTTCATAGATAATTCCTTGGGACACTTTAACCTAGGCTTTGATACAAAGTTTGTCACGCCCCAAAATTGGATAGGGCAAACAAGTACCATATGAACATATATGCTATGCAGATAATCTATGACAGATGCTCTATCAAAGATCTACATACTAATGACAACTGATAAGGATAATACATGCATATACCATGGCCTATGACTAACTAATAGAAAATGATCAAACTATTGTATCCACGAAGACTCTAAAAAAGTAAGAAACTATATAACTATTGACTGGTTAGGACAGGGACCTGCCATACCAATACTACACAAATATGTACAACAAAAGAGAGTACTATCTCAAACCTGGCTCCAGTAGAAATGGAGCTCACCGACTACTCGGCTGATATACAATAGTGCCCACTGAGGAGGTCTACAACTCTATGTACCTTGTCCTACATTTAAAAGAATTCAACACCCCATGTCATAGAGGTATCAATACATATAAAACATGTACTGGTATGTTAGCCTGAAAAAATAATAAGTATAGATAAGATAGCACAATGAAAGAATTAATATTGTGCTCAACTGAGATATACATGTGCTAGGCAGTAACCTATGAAACTATAAATCATATGGAATCACTTTGAAATTATTATACAAGTATATTCTTGGTTCTTTGTTACTATAGGATCAGATGGTATAATTATATATGGAACAATATAACTTGTATACTTTCAAATGGATAAATAGTAACCTCGGATTAAAATAAGCCTCGAGGGCATTATATCATATGAATGGCATATAAACTCTGCTATCTCTAAATTTTATATGTGAATGATAAGCCTTGTTATGATCTATGAAGGTACACCATAATGACATAGATTTGATGGTTAGCCTGCAGATAAGTATGGCATAAAAGGATCAACTCTGAGGGTATATAGCCATAATAGGCTTGTACGCCTATAGGCTTAAATATGAGGGCCTATGGTCTCACCATATGCACAAGGTAGTGTCGCATCATGAGTCAAGTGAATATATACCTCTGAGCTTCCCCCTTCATCACTTAATTTATATTTTAACAAATGATTCTATGAATGCCTCTGAATAATATTCAATTAATTATACTATGAAATCAAATGTACAAATAGTAAGTTTTGAATGACAATTTATGAACTTTGGGTCACCAATGATAATCTCTAATTAAATAAATCAACTAGTAAACTTTGATCTGTTGCAAATGAATGATGTAGACATGTAATTAATATACAGATTAGGAATATGCACTAATAAATGAATTGTCTCTAGAAACATATTGTAACACCCCAGAATTAGAACCAGCTTAGAAACTTAGAATTTCTAAAATTTCTAATAATCACGGACCAAGTCCATGGGCTGTATATTAGACCATAAGATGTAGACTGGCCTTCATGGAACCAGTCATGTAGACCCCTCATCTGGGTCTGAAACCATGACAAGGTTTCACAGGTCATGGATCAGACCACGGTCCGTGATTTACCCTCGTGGAAATTAGACCTGAGGGTCATCAATTCCTTTAGTAACCACGAAAGGGTTATACAAGTCGTGGAAGGTTCCACGGGCCGTGAACCCCATTTGTAAAAATTAGACCTGCATGGGTGCAAAGTGGCTAGGAACCACAACCCTCAACCATGAGCCATAGTTCAGTCCACAGGCCGTGGTTGGTGTCTGTGGATGTCTCAACCGAGTTTCTTCAGTAGATTTTCAAGCTTATTTCTCAGGGGTAATTTTGTAATTCCACACTCATTTAACTCCTAAGTTAAGTTGTTTTAGGCCAAATTAAAGGGATTTTAGTCCCACTTAACTAAATTTCCATTCATTCTCTTAAATCAAGTTTCAAAAGAAAGAAAGGGGATTTTTTCTCTCAAGCTCTAAGACCTAGGGTTTCATCTCCAAGTTTCCATCTCAAGATTCTTGCTAAGAAAAGCTTTGGGGTCAAGTATGTGGATATTCAATAAGGGTCTCCTTTTACCCTTATACCCAAAACCTATGATTTTATCTTGATTTTATGAAATTGAATAATTAGAGTTCTTACCCAATTATGATTTTTTATGGAACTGATTTATTCACATTGTAATATGCTTTATAATCCTTTATCCATGATTTTATATGTGAATCTTCAAGTATTTCAAAAGCCCATGAATTGATAATAATTTCTAGCATGATTTCACCCGATTGCATATTTTCAAGGTAAATTGGTATGTTTAGATAACAAAACCTCAAGTATTTATGAAATCTGCATGCCTAGTTCTTGAAGCTATGAATTTTAGAAAAAAATATGTTTTGAACTACGGTTATACTATGTTTTTAAGACTTATGAATTTATGAATAGCGTGACATCTAGATATGTCCATATGCTTTACTAATGGTTTTGACATCTAGATATGTCTACATAAGTTATGAATAGTTTTGGCATCTAGATATGTCACATGTTATATATGAACTATATGTATGTTTTAGGAGTAGTATTTAGCATCAAGTTGTATTGGGTTTAGCATACCCGTAAGTCCCAAAACTTCATTGCCACCGTAGGTTGCCCTCTGTGGCTAACTTTAGGATCCTTATGTATATGGTTCTAACCTTGACCAGTTAGGACAATATTTTTCAGTGTGGCTACAGTACACTGGACTCCATGTAGCTCACATGATCTATATCGGTTTTGAGAATCTCCCACATAAATAGTTTAAAGTATATGAATGTATTTGACTCTTTGCTTTCAGATTTCAGACTTACTACTTATGTCTAATGATTATAAATATATTTTTAGCCTATGATATTGCATTGAGTTATTACATTACAGATTTTACTACTATTACTTGATTTCAACTTTAAGTATGTTTGAAGCATGATTTATCAAGGATTATCCATATCTCACATACTTAGTACATTCCATAGTATTGACCATATACCTCTTGTGCTACATTATTTCATGATGTAGATTTAGGTACTCGCTCCTAGACTCATGGCTAGTTACCAGTAGGATTTCCAGTCATAGTGGTGAGTCCTTTTCATTCAAGGGCTAGTTATGATTCTTAGTTAGCTTTGATGTCTTTTATTCAATACCAAGAGTTAGCTAGGTCTTGTTGCAACAACTCATTCTATCATGTTTAGAGGCTTTTCAGACATAGCTAGACAGTCAGTATTTGATGTTTCAGATCTTAATATTCTTAGACCATGATCTTTTCAATGATTTAGTTTGCTTATTACTTTAGCTTATCCTTGTGCTATGAATATCTTTGTTATGTTTAAGTCATGCTAAGGCCAAGGGTTAACATGGGACCACTTGTGGTCTTAGGTCCAGTTTTACATTAAGGGGGTAGCCTCGGGGCGTGACAAACTTAATATCAGAGCATCAGGTTCAAGATTCCTAGGATGTTTGAAAGTCACATTAAGTAGAGTCTCTTTCATGGGTGTGAAGCACGCCACACTTATGAGAGAGAGGGTACGAGGCATTTTAGTAAAAGTTCACTTCTTTCATATTCAATATTGTGCAATAGAGTTTAACTTATTTTCTCCTCTCTAATTCATTCTTTATGTGTTTCAGATCATGCCTTCTTACAGAGTTAATAACCATGATGCCAATTATCCAATTCTAGACCAGGAGGTCACAAATACGGTGTTCAGAAATGACATTTAGATGTTAGCCAAAGCAATGACCAATCAAGATAATCAGCAGGCATTTGTTCCTGCTAAATAAAATTATGGGACAACTACTTCCAAAGTTAGAGACTTCATCCGTATGAATCCACCAGAGTTTTTGGGGTCCAAGGTTGGTAAGGATGCGCAAAATTTTATAAATGAGGTAAAGAAGATTCTGAAGGTAATGTAGGTGACTGGTACTGATAGTATTGAGCTAGATTCCTACTAGCTCAAGGATGTGGCTCATATTTTGTACACTTAGTGGAAGGAAGGTAAGGGAAAGAATGCAACTCATGTGACTTGGGAATGTTTTGTTAAGGCCTTTCTGGATAGGTTCTTCCTAAGGGAGTTGGGAGATGCTAATGCTGAAGAGTTTATGAATTTGAGGCAAGGATCGATGTCATTCCAAGAGTATGGGCTGAAGTTCACTTAGCTTTCTAGATATTCTCTAGCTATAGTGGCTGAGTTGAGGGCTCGGATGATTAAGTTTATTTTAGGGTATCCAATTTGGTAAAGAAAGAGTGAAAAATAGTTATATTATTGGGGGATATAGACTTCTCCAGGCTCATGACACATGCTCAGCAAATTAAGGAAGATAAACTAAAGGAAATGGCAAGGGAATATAAGAGGGCCAAAATAGAGAATTCAGGTTTCAGTCATCAGAGGTCCGGAGGTAGACACTGGTCTTCATTTTAGAAGAGGTCAACAGAACATATGTCATCATCAGCTAGTGATCCTACCCATACATCCATACCTAGGAATGATCAGGAAGGTAGGGCATCAGGCCCTCATTCTCAAGGAAGTATTACAAAGGGGGCTCCCTACCCTTTTTATAGCAAGTGTGGCAAGAGTCACCTTGGAGAGTGTCTCCATGGCTCAGATAGATGTTTTGGATGTGGACAGATGGTTCATAGGATTAGGGATTGATCCTCAGACAGATAGGTCAGTATGGGTGGCAAGACTCAAGGTACTACTATAGCAGCTCTAGTAGGTTGTACAGCTCAGCAGGGTACTACTTCTGGCACATGTGGCAGTTAGTTCCAGAATAATTTGTATGCTATGTCATCTCACCAACACAAGGAGGACTCGCTTGATGTAGTCACTAGTATGTTACGAGTTTTCTCCTTCAATTTTTATGCTTTGTTAGACCAAGGGGATTCTTTGTCTTTTGTGACCCCATATATTTCTTGTAAGTGTGGAGTCAGTCCTGAACAACTCTTAGAACCCATCTATGTCTCTATTCGAGTTGGTGAGTCAATCCTAGATCAGAGGATATACAGAAATTGCCCTATCTCAGTCCTCCATAGAGTCACCTCTGCAGACATAGTGGAGTTAGACATGATAGATTTTGACATTATTCTTGGCATAGATTGTCTCCATTCTTGTTATGCCTCAGTCGACTATAGAACCAAGGTAGTAAGCTTTAAGTTTCCTAATGAGTCTACCTTAGAATGGCATGGTAGTCCTCCATCCTCGAAGGGTTATTGCATATCTTATCTCAAAGATAGAAAAATGATCTCTAAAGGGTATGTCTACCATATAGTTTAGATTATGGATTCTTACTCTGAAACCCCATCCCTTCAGTCAGTTCCAATAGTAAATGGGTTTCCTGAAGTGTTTCCTAAGGATTTGCCCAAAGTTCCTCGTGAGTGAGATATTGACTTTGGGATACACCTTCTCCAAAATATGCAGCCTATATTTATTCCTCCTTACAGAATGGCTATAACATAACTTAAAGAATTAAAAGAGCAGTTGAAAGACATGTTAGACAAGGGTTTTATCAAGCCCAGCATCTCACCATGGGGTGCTCCAATTTCTTCATGCATAAGAAAGATGGCTCTCTTAGAATGTGCATTGACTATCATCATCTGAACAAGGTCACAATTAAGAATAAGTATCCCATCCCTAGGATTGTTGACTTGTTCGACCAACTTTAGGGTGCCATCTACTTCTCTAAGATTGACCTCAGGTCCAGTTATAATCAGCTCAAAGTTAGTGTGACATTCTGAAGACAGCCTTCAGAACTCGGTATGGTCATTATGAATTTATCGTTATGTCTTTTAGACTAATAAATGCTTCTTAAATCTTTATGGATTTTATGAATAGGGTATTCAAGTAGTACTTAGATATGTTCATCATTGTATTTATTGATGACATTCTTATATACTCTCAGAGTGAGGATCAGCATACAAATTATTTAACGGTTGTGCTATAAACTCTCGATCATCAATTATTTTCTAAGTAAGTTTGAGTTTTGGTTGTGGTCAGTTGCTTTTTTGGGTCGTGTAGTCTCTAGGGAAGGCATTCGAGTGGATTCGTAGAAACTAGAGGCAGTAAAGAACTGGTGTAGACCTACTTCCCTAATGGACATCAGAAGCTTTTTAGGTTTGGCTGGGTACTACAAGAGATTTCTGAAAGGGTTTTCATCCATAGCTGCCCCATTGACTAGGTTGACTCAAAAAAACGTTAAGTTTCCAGTGGTTTGATTAATGTTAAAAGAATTTCCAAGACATGAATACTAGGTTGACCACAGCTCAAGTTTTGGCTCTACTAGAGGGTTCATATGGCTTTGTTGTGTATTTTGATGCATCTAGAGTTAGCTTGTGTTGTGTTCTGATGCATCATGGTAAGGTGATTGCTTATGCTTCTAGAAAACTTAAGATTCATGAGAAGAACTACCCGACTCATGATCTTGAGTTAGCAGCGGTGGTTTTTTCTTTGAATATTTGGAGACACTACTTGTATTGTGTCCATATGGATGTGTTTACTGACCATAAGAGCCTCCAATATGTGTTTACTCAGAAAGAATTGAACATTCATCAGAGAAGGTGGCTTGAGCTTCTTAAAGACTATGACATGAGTGTGTTTTACCATCCGAGTAAGGCCAATGTAGTAGTTGATGCACCTAGCAGGTTGTCCATGGTTAGTGTGTCACTAGTGATGATGGAAAGAAGGAGTTAGCTAAAGGATGTTCATAGGCTTGCTCGGTTAGGAGTTTTCCCTAAAAATTCAGTGGATGGTGGTGTGATAGTTTAGAATGGGTCAGAATCTTCGTTGGTAGTAGAGGTGAAGGAGAAACAAGACAATGAACCCATCTTGCATCAGTTGAAGGGTTCAGTCCATCAGTAGAGTGTAGATGTTTTCTCCCAAGAGGGAGATGGTGTGCTTCACTATCAAGGTCGATTGTGTGTTCTGGATATGGATGAGTTTAGATAGCAGATTTTGGTAGAGTCTCTTAGTTCCGGATATTATATTCACCCCAGTGCCACTAAGATATACCGTGACCTATGGAAAGTCTATTGGTGGAATGGCATGAAGAGGGACATAGAAGATTTTGTGGCTAAGTGTCCCAATTATCAGCAGGTAAAGGTAGAAACCAGTGACTAGGTGGTATAACTCAGGATATTGGCATTCCTACTTTGAAGTGCAAAGTGATCAATATGGACTTCATTACAGGCTTATAATATACTCGTCGCTGATAGTACGACTCTATTTAGGTGATTATAGATAGGATGACTAAGTCGGCCCACTTCTTTGCTGTCAAGACTACTAATTCAGTAAAGGATTATGCCAGGCTCTACATCCGTGAGATAGTCATATTACGTGGGTTTCCCTTGTCTATCATCTCATATAGGGGCACTCAGTTTACATTCCTTTTTTGGAAGTTGTTTCAAAAAAGGTCTTGGTACTAAGGTTAATCTTAGAACAACTTTTCATCCACAGACAGATGGTCAGGCAAAGTGTACCATCCAGACCTTAGAGGATATATTGAGCGCCTGTATGATTTATTTCAAAGGGAATTATGATGAGCACTTAACTCTTATAGAGTTTGCCTACATTAACATATTTCACTCTAGCATTCATATGACTCCGTATGAGGCACTATATGAGCGGAGCTGTAGATCACCTATTGGTTGGTTTAAGGTAGGTGAAGCAGCATTGATAGAGCTAGATTCAGTCCATGAGACTATAGAAAAAGTTCAGCTTATTAGGAAGAGGTTGAAGACTGCTCAGAGTCGATAGAAATCCTATGCAGACGTGAGAAGAAGAGAATCAGAGTTTGAGGTGGATGATTGGGTGTTTTTGAAAGTGTCACCCATGAAGGGTGTGATGAGATTTGGTAAGAAGGGGAAGCTTAGTCCCTGATATATGGGACCCTACAGGATTCTGAGGAGAGTTGGCAGTGTGGCTTATGAGTTAGAGTTGCCAGCTGAGTTAGCAGCGGTTCATCTAGTCTTTCATGTTTCTTATTAAAAAAGTGTGTTGGTGATCTGGCATCAGTAGTGACATTAGAGAATGAGATTATAAAGGATAGTCTCACCTATGAAGAAGTTCTAGTTGATATTCTTGATTGTCAAATTCAAAGATTGACGAACAAGGAAGTCACTTCAGTGAAGGTTCTTTGGAGGAACCAGTCAGTTAAGGGAGCTACTTGGGAAGCGGAAACAACCATGATGACCAAGTACCCTTATCTTTTTCCTTTCGATCCAGTTTCATCTTGAGGTAATATTTCCCCCCAAAGTATGTCCCTTCAATTCTATTGCATCAGCTTTTCTAATGATCCTAGCATGCACTGATGTTTTAAAGGGTTTTTTGTAATTCTCCACTCTTTTAACTCCTAAATTAAGTAGTTTTAGGCCAAATTAAATGGTTTTTAGTCCGACTTACCTAGATTTTCATTTATTCTCTCAAATCAAGTTTCAAAAGAAAGAAAAGGATTTTTCCTCTCAAGCTCCAAAGCCTAGGATTTCATCTCCAAGTCTCCATCTCCAGATTCTTTCTAAGAAAAGCTTTGGGTTCACGTATGTGGGTATTCAATAAGGGTATTCTTTCACCCTTATTCCCAAAACCTAGGATTTTACCTTGATTTTATGAAATTCAAGAATTAGGGTTCTTACCCAATTATGGATTTTTTAAGAAACCAATTTATTAACATTGTAATATGATTTTTAATCCCTTATCCATGATATTATATGAGAATCTTCAAGTATTTCAAAAGCCCATGAATTGAAAATGATTTCTAGCATGATTTCACCCTTTGCATGTTTTCAAGGTAAATTCGCATGTTTAGACAACACGACTTCAAGTATTTATGAAATTTGCATACCTAGTTCTTGAAGCTATAAATTTTAGAAAAAAATATGTTTTGAACTATGGCTATACTATGTTCTTAAGACTTATGAATTTATGAATAGTGTGACATCTAGATATGTCCATATGCTTTATGAATGGTTTTGACATCTAGATATGTCCACATAAGTTTTGAACAGTTTTGGCATCTAGATATGTCACATGTTATGTATGAGCTATATGTATATTTTGGGATTAGTATTTAGCATCAAGTTGGATTGGGTTTAGCGTACCCGTAAGTCCTAAAACATCAGTGCCACTGTAGGTTGCCTTCTGTGGCTCACTTTAGGATCTTTATGTATATGGTTCTAACTTTGACCAGTTAGGACAACCTTTTTCAGTGTGGCTATAGTACACTGGACTCCATGTAGCTCACATTATCTATGTCGGTTCTGATAATCTCCCACATAAATAGTCTTAAGTATATGAATATTTTTGACTCTTTGCTTTCAGATATGTCCTCTTTGTGCTATATCTTATTATGATGTAGGTTCAGGTGTTCAGCATCCAGATCGCACTTAGTCTAATTTCTTAGTCTACTCATTATTAGAGTTGGTGAGGCCTCACACTTCGAGTTCAAGATGTTATTTACTTATTTCAGTCCTTATTTCAGTTTTCAGACTATTAGAGTTAGCTGGGGGCTTGTCCCAGAAACTCATCTCAGATAGAGGCTTTCAAACATAGAGTTAGGTTTCAACTTTTACAGTCAGTTTTTCATTTCAGACTATATATTATATTCAGATGTTATAAGCTCATTTAATTACATCAGTTTAGCTTCATCAAAGATATTGTTTTAATCAGAATGAGTACTTTATGCAAGACCATGGGTTAGCTTAGGGTCACTTGTGATTCTTAGCACCTTGTTACGTCTAGAGGGTAGCCTCAGGAAGTGAAAAACTTGGTATTAGAGCATCAGGTTTAATGTTTCCTAGGGTGTCTAAAAGCTGCATCAAGTAGAGTCTTTTTCAGGGGTGTGAAGCATACTACACTTATGAAAGATAAGCTACCATACATTTTTAGGAAAAGTTTCCCTTCTTTATTTTCCATCTCGTGCTATAGAGTATGAACTCTACTTAATCTCCTTCTAACTCGTGCTCTACATGTTACAGAAAATACCTCCCAAAAAAACTAACAGAAGGAGATTTGGCAATGGAAATGGGAATCAGGAAGCACCTCCAGTTCTGGTAGACCCTTTGAATGAATAGGTCACTCATGTCGAGTTTAGAGCTGCTTTCGAAGTGCTAGATCAGGCCATAACTTCTCAGGTGAACCACTAGGCTGAGCACTAGTTAATCCATAGAATAGCACAGCAGCAGCTAAAGTCCGAGACTTCACTCAGATAAATCCTTCGGAGTTCTATGGTTATAAGGTTGAGGAGGATCCACAGGAATTCCTTGATGACATCCAAAAGGTTATGAAAATTATGGGTGTCACTCCTGTTGAGAGTGTATACTTTGCCGCTTATCATTTGAAGGGAGTGGTTCATGTTTGGTATAAGCAGTGGAAGGAAGCTAGGGGTACAGATGCAGGTCCAGTAGTTTAGGATCAATTTGTGACTGCTTTTATGGACCCGTTCTTCCCACTTGAACTCAGTGAAGCCAAGGTTCAGGAGTTCATCAACTAGAGGCGGGGTGACATGAGTGTAAAGGAGTATTCTCTCAAGTTTACTCAACATTCAAAGTATTCTCCGGCAAAGATAGCTGACTCCAGAGCTCGTATAAGTAAGTTTGTGTCAAGTGTCTCTGAGATGTGGTTAAGGAGTGTAGGACTGCTATTCTTATGAAGGAGATGAATATTTCAAGGTTGATGACCCATGCCCAGCAGATTGAGGAAGAAAATATCAAAGAGAGAGAAAGAGAACAAGAAGGACAGAACAAGTAACTTCAGTTATTCTCAGCAGAAGTTCGATAGTGGTAATCGCTCTCAATTTTTCCAGAAATCTTCACCTCCAGCCCCATACTCTGCCACTGCCGTAGTGCCCAAGTTTATATAGGATCACCGAGTTAGGGAACCAGGCTCTAAGTCCCAGGGTAGTGTAACTAGTGGGTGTACTTATTCAGTTTGTAATAAGTGTGGTAGGAACCACCAAGGTGAGTGTATTGCTGGCAGTGGTAATTGTTTTAGATGTGGCAAGCCAGGCCATAAAATAAAAGAATGGCTAATGGCTGCACAGAAGGGCAGGGATGCTCATTACCAAAATTAAGCTAATTCTATAGCAGCTCCAGCAGGTCTCCTGACTCATCAGGGTGCCTCATCTAGTGCAGGTGGTGGTCAGCGCCAAATAGACTTTATGCTCTTTAGACTCGACAGGACCAAGAGGATTCCCCCGATGTGGTCATGGTTACGTTGCTAGTCTTTCATATTGATGTTTATGCATTGTTAGATCCCAGAGCTACACTTTTCTTTGTGACTCCTTATATAGCAGTAGACTTCGGTGTCAGTCTGGACCCTTCTTAGTCTCTACCCTTATTGGAGATTCAGTCATAGCTAGACGGGTAAACAGAAATTACCCGGTCACAGTTTCTCAAAAAGACACCTCAGATGATATAGTAAAGTTAGAGATGACAGACTGTGATGTTATTCTAGGCATAGACGTGTTATAGTCTTGTTATGCCTCAGTCGATTGCATAACAATGATTGTTTGGTTCTAGTATCCCAATGATCCAGCCTTAGAATGGAAGGGTAATACCTCAGTGCCTATAGGTCAGTTTGTCTCTTACCTTAAGGATAGAAAAATGATTTCCAAAGGGTGTATCCTAGTTTGGGTTAAGGATTTAGCTTTTGAGACCCCAACTCTTGAGTCAGTCCTGGTGGTCAATGAATTCCCAGAAGTATTTCCAAAAGATCTGCCTGAAGTTTCTCCTGATTGGGAAATTAAGTTCGGAATAGATCTTCTTCTAACTACCCAGTCTATCTCAATTCCATCTTACATAATGGGTCCAGCTGAGCTTAGGGAGTTAAAGGAACAACTGAAAGACCTTCTAGATAAGGGCTTCATCAGACTCAGCATCTCTCCATAGGGTGCTCCAGTTCTTTTTATGTGTAAGATAGACAAGTTTCTCAGGATGTGCATCGACTACCGTTATTTGAATGAAGTCATAATCAAGAATAAATATCCCATTTCACGGGTTAATGACTTGTTCGACCAGCTTTAGGGTTCCAGATGATTTTCTATGATAGATCTCAGATCCAGTTATCATCAACTCAGAGTCAGAGAATGTGACATCCAAAGACAGCCTTCAGAACTCGGTATGGTCACTATAAATTTGCAGTTATGTCTTTTAGACTAATGAATTCTCCTACAACTTTTATGGATTTGATGAACAGGGTGTTCCAGCAGTACTTGAACATATTCGTCATTATCGTTATTTATGATATCCTTATATATTCTCGAAGTGAAGAAGAGCATGCAAGTCATTTGAGAGTTATGTTGCAAACTCTCAAGGATTACCAATTATTTTCCAAATTTAGTAAGTGCAAATTATGGTTGAAGTCAGTTGCCTTCCTTGGTCATGTGGTGTCTAGTAAGGGTATCCGAGTGGATTCGCACAAGATAGAGGCAGTAAAGAACTGGCTTAGACCCACTTCTCTATCAGATATCAGGAGCTTTTTAGGTTTGGCTAGTTACTATAGGATATTTGTTGAAGGATTTTTATCCATAGCTGCCCTATTGACCAGATTGACTCAGAAAAAAGTTAAGTTCCAGTGGTCAGATGAGTGTGAGAAAAACTTCCTAGAGTTGAAGACCAGGTTGACAACATCTCTAGTTTTAATAGAGGGTTTAGATGGCTTTGTGATGTATTGTGATGCATCTAGAGTTGGCCTAGGGTGTGTTCTGAGGCATCATGGTAAGGTCATCGCTTATGCCTCCAGAAAGCTTAAGATTCATGAGAAGAACTACCCAACTCACAACCTTGAGCTTTAAGTAGTGGTATTTGACTTAAAGATTTGGAGGCATTACTTGTATGGTGTCCATGTGGACGTGTTTATAGACCATAAGAGCCACAAGTATGTGCTTACCCAGAAAAAGTTGAATCTTCATCAGAGAAGGTGGCTTAAGTTTCTCAAGGATTATGATATAAATGTGCTCTACCATCCGGGTAAGGCCAATGTAGTGACTTATGCACTCAGCAGACTTTCTATGGGTAGTGTGTCACATGTTGAGGAAGAGAAGAAAGAATTATCAAAGGATGTTCATAGGCTTGCTCTCTAGGAGTTTGCCTTACGAACACAACAGATGGCAGTGTGATAGTTCAGAACAGGTCAAAATCTTCCTTAGTGGTTGAGGTAAAGGAGAAGCAAGACAGTGATCCCATCCTAATTTAGTTAAAGGGTGCAGTACATCAGCAAAGAGTAGAGGTTTTCTCCCATAGGGGAGATAGTGTGCTTCACTATCAAGGTCATTTATGTGTTCCTAATGTGGATGAGTTGAGGCAGCGGATCTTGACAGAGGCCCATAGTTCCAGATATTCTATTCATCTCGGTGCCACCAAAATGTACCGTGATCTATAGAAAGTCTATTGGTGGAATGGCACGAAGAGGGACATTGCAGATTTTATGGCTAAGTGTCCCAACTGTCAGCAGTGAAGGTAGAATATCAAAGATCGGGAGGTGTGACTTAGGATATTAATATTCCTACTTGGAAGTGGGGAGTGATCAATATGTACTTTATTACAGTCTTTCCTCTTACTCGCCAGTAGCATGATTCCTTTTGGGTGATATTAGACAGGGTGACTAAGTTAGCTCACTTCATTGGTATTAAGACTACAGACTCAACAGAGGATTATGCTAGACTCTACATCAGTGAGATAGTCAGGTTGCATGAGGTGCCTTTGTCTATGATCTAAGATAGGGGTACTCAGTTTACATCTCAGTTCTGGAGATTGTTTCAGAAAGGTGTTGGTACTCTGGTAAATCTCAGCACAACATTTCATTGGCACACAAACGATCAGGCAGAGCATATTATTCAGACTATAGAGGACATGTTGAGGGCTTGTGTGATTGATTTAAAAGGAAATTGGGAAGACCACTTACCTCTCATAGAGTTTGCCTACAATAACAGTTTCCATTCTAGTATTCAAATGGCCCCGTATGAGGCACTTTATGGGTGGAGGTGTAGATCACCTTTCGGCTGGTTAGAAGTAGGTGAAGCAACCTTGATTGGGCTAGATTTGGTTCATGAGGCTATGGAGAAAGTTTAGCTCATTAGGGAAAGGTTGAGGACTGCTCAGAGTCATCAGAAGTCCTATGCATATGTAAGGAGAAGGGACTTAGAGTTTGAGATTGATGATTGGGTTTTCTTGAAGGTATTACCCATGAAGGGTGTGATGAGATTTGGCAAGAAATAAAAGCTTAGTCCCTGATATATAGGTCCTTACAGAATCCTGAAGAGGGTTGGTAATAAGGCTTATGAGTTAGAGTTGCCAACTGAGTTAGTAGCGGTTCATCCAGTCTTCTATGGTTCATTATTGAAGAAGTGTGTTGGTGATCTGGCATCAATTGTGCCATTAGAGAATATGGATGTGAAGGATAGCCTCACTTATGAGGAGGTTCGAGTTGATATTCCTGACTAACAGGTTCATAGGTTCGGGAATAAGGAAGTCGCTTAAGTGAAAGTTCTGTGGAGAAATCAGTTAGTTGAGGGAGCTACTTGGGAGCAGAAGCAGCCATGATGACCAAGTACCCTCACCTCTTTCCTCCCGATTCAGCTCCAGCTTGATGTAATAGTTCTTCTCCAGTTTCTCAATTTTCTCATGTGTATTTCTCCTCAATTTCATGTTCCCTCAGCGATTTTTGCATAGTCTGCATGCTTTCATTACTTAGGACTCAGATCCACTATAAATCAGTTTGTAGAATTCATTTTGTAGAAATTCCAGCTCTTTCCCTTAAATCTCTACTTGTTTAGTCTTCATTCAAGGACGAATGATCCCAAAGGGGAGATATAGTAACACCCCAGAAATTCTAAGCCTAGAATCAGCCCAAAAAATCCAAAGTGTGGACTATCAAGTGGCAGAACAGGAATCATGGACAGCTTACACGGACCATGAAATAGTCCACGGGTCATGGATGACATCCATGGAAACAGTCCTTCATATAAGACTCTCGGATCCTGATCCACGAGAGGGATCCATGGACTATGGATGGAACCACGGACTATGGTTCCATCTGTGAAATCAGACTTGAGGGTCAACTGTTCCTCAGAGAACCACGACCAGCTTCCATGGACCGTGGAATGATCTACGGGTCATGGATTGGGATCATGGAAATCAGACCTACAACCCATCAAAAGAGCTCAGGAACCACGACAAGATTCCACGACCCATGGAACCATCTATAGACCATGGTTCCTATTCATGGAACTCAAGTCGCAAATTTTTCAGCAGTTTTTCTTCTGAATCTCGGGGGTATTTCAAGCCTTTCCTATCTTCTTTAAAGGCTAAAGTATGATATTTTACTAAGCCTAAGACTAATTTTAAGCCTAAAACTACCCAAATTACTCATTCCCTTAGATTTTCATTCGACATTAGCAAGAACAGAGAAAAAGAAACGTTCTTTCCTCTCCAAAGCAAGTAGAAGGTTTCTCCAATTTTAGGCTCCAAAATCCAAGGATTCTTCCATAGATTATACTTCCAGGTATGTGGGATCATTTTTAATGGAAATAATTCATTCATAAAGAAATACAAGCTATCATCACTTTGAAATCAAGTTCATATAATCCCAATCATAGGGAAGATCATATACATATACATAGTTCATATTATAGAATGCTTATCAAAATATGAAGGCTCAATGTGAGTATGTCCCTCACACATATAAGTCTTATTTAAAAATCTGTTTTTATGGTTAAAACATGCTCTAAGAGACACTTGTTAAAAAATTCCATACTTCAGAAGAAGAATTAACTGGATAAATAGTCATATTTTAAGGTGTAGTTTATGGAAACTAGGCATATCTTAAATCCTTATGAGGAATGCTCCAAACGTTCTTATGATAGATTCATGATGACTCACTAAGAAACCCACAAAAATCTCCTTCAATGACTACAAATCAAACTCTCAAGATCTATGAATTGGAACAATGATTTGCGTATTAATTTATGGTAAATCAATGTTATAATCGAGAAATTTGATTAGGAACTCACCTTAGGAGTTTGCGAGCAGACTTAGGGTGTTTCATCTCAAAAAAGGGATAAAAACATAGTGGAACGCAAATACTGAGCTAAAGAGGTACTTATAGAGTCTAGGCCAAGTCCCACTAGGGTTGGGGACCAGGTTGAGCGAAACCCACAGCGAGGAGCATGGGCTCATGGCGTGAAGCCCATAGTGAGACTGTAACACCCCTAGTATTTAAGTTTATCCTTCATCCCGTATCAAAGGTTTACATGTCTAAATTTAAAAAATTTATTAACACCACGCGTGTTCAAAAATATTTGATCTAAATTAGAATTTGATAAAAAAAATTATATATTTTTATTGCCTTCTTAAAATATCTTAAATATTTATGAAAAGTTATTTAATTATGATATATTTATATATTTATTTATTTTATAAGAGTTTTATAATTTATTAATATTTTAAAGGAGATAGTAACTTTAGTTATGTTGAAAATTATTTTTATATGAGATAGGTTTTATTCAAAATGATTTTCCATTAATTGTAGTATATGCAAAAAATTATATATATTTTATTACGAACCTATGCAATACACGAGTACATACATTATAAGATAAAATGATCTTGTGGTGACACTCCACTTCCACGTGGAAGGGAAGTAAAATGTACAACAAATTGTATTAAATGTTTGGTAGCATCATTCTGATCACTTTCTATTAATTAACTAGCATCAAAGTGTGAGATACTCCTTATATGTTTATTGTTGTATGTATATATATAAATTAGGCAGATCATTTCATTTGATTTCTCCTCACAAAATATCAAGCAACATAGCTTGTATTGATGCTCTTTATTATTTGTTTATTATTTGTTTTTTCATTGTTCATCTTCTAGTTAATTCCAGGAACAGATAAAGACTTCGACAATGATCCTTTTAATTCTTGGAAACAGGTAAAAATGGCCCTTCTATAATACTTAAAAAATCTTAGGTTTCTGAAACAAATACCTTATTTCTGTGTTATAAACAGGATTTTTCTAGCTATATGGATACTTTTAAGTCATGATAGAAAGATAAACTAGCAACCATAATATGATCCTAGTTGAGAACTTGAAAATGATGCTTTCAGATATGAGAAATCAAGTATAAAAGAAGACTTTCCTTCACATACGCCACTTCATATATATTTTCCAAAGTTGCGCTAGTTCAAACCTAGACAGGCAGTAAAAAAGGGCATATGAACTTCAGAAATCACAGTAGATTTTGCGAAATTGCAGAACAAGCCTCATGACAACATATAGAAAAACATTCCAACAAAAAAGAAGTAATGATACACAACACATGTAACTTTGAAATATATCTCTTCACAACTTCATATCACTGGCGGACTCAATCATTACTTTAGGCTCCCCATTAAATAAAAACTTCATGAAAAGCAATAGCGCAATCTGTTTAAGACTAACGTAATTCTAAAAGACCTTCGTGCATGCTCCCCATTAAACAAAAACTTCACCAAGAGCAGCAGCCCAAATACAAGGAGGTAACTTTCCCAAATATTGGCATAGAAGAGAAAACATCAATTAGCCCGAGATCATTCACAGAGTCGTAAAGGAAACCGTAATATTCACAATAAAATGTCAGAAGGAAAATGGACAAAATCCCAAAAAAAGGAAAACTGCTAATAATGCCAATCAAGAATTACCAATTTACAAGAGCAAAAACAGAAATGTTGACACCAATCTTCAGCTGAATCCTTCATTTTTTGTAATCCATGGAGTGCCAATTTCATTGCCAAATCTGTCATTCAAAGAATCTCAATTTGTATAACTCTAGCTAAATAAAATATTCTCCACGAGCTAAACAATAATTAGTCAAATCAACTTGAAGCCATAATAGATTCATCAAATGGAAATGTGTCTTCAAAATCTAGAATGTGCCTTCAACAATTGCCTATTAACACCACAATTCTTGATAGAAGTTAAAGCTCGACACTTTTCTATTCTTCATTTAGTGTTTTATAGGCTTATAAAATGAAAATTTTGTTCCACAGATTTCACTTTGAAAGTTCTCAACCGCACTCAGATAGCACACAAGAACGGCAAAATCTCTGTGTCAAGTTGGTTGTGCTTCATACCATATATATGCCCGTTTGATTATCTTTGTCTAGTTGTTCGAGCTCAAAATGGGTATTCTTTTTTTTGGCATGATTTCTTAAGGTTTGATAACTTTGTATCTAGCATGTCCTTGAAGAGTCAATTGTTAGATGTCTCTAAATTATTATTGATATTATTCTTGTTAGAAACTCATATCCGCTTAAGTAGGTTTCGTGTTAAGTTGAATGTAAGAGATGGTGTATATATGGTTGTGAATACCAAAATATGGTAATTGTCGTATTAATCATGGTATTATGATTATGATGCGGGAGAAATTCAGTTACATACGGGTTACTTATGAAGTTGTTATTTCACATTAATATGTATATTATTGTGAAAGCTATTTGTTCCATCATAGAGTTTTGTGGTTGACTGTATCATTTAAAATAGGAAAAAATGAAAATGCTACTCTCTACAATTGAATGTTATAGAATGGTGGCTTTTTAAGGAAAAATAATAGCTCAACTTTGACTACATTTTGTCTTGAAACTGAATAATTTTAGATTTGACTTTGAATCATCAGATAATTTCACAATGACTCCATGGATACCTTTTTAGGCAATACTAATGATAAAACTATGATCTAGCTGCTTTGGGAAAAAGAAATTAATTTAAGTTTTCTACTTTATTGTATAATTGAAAGGTTTATCATTATAAAGAAGTTTGCCACAGTACTGGATTAGCTAAAATTGTTGTTGCTGCACGATTTGCTTATTGGTTATCCATATACATATACATGGCGCATATGCACATGCATTTCATGCCTTTGAGGCCACAATTTGGTTGCTCGCCTACACCATATGTATTTCATACCTTTGAGGCTAGCATTAGGGTGTTCGCCTACACCACATGCATTGAATTAGGGTGTACGCCTACACCATATTCATTGAATCAAGGTGTATGCCTACACCATATATATTAGATCAGAGTGGCACGCCTGCCTAACATATGTATTGCATTGCATTCATTATCCTTTGATTGTGGTTGGCACTTGCTGAGCTTATGAGGCCTGGGTAGGTTGTTGTTGATAATGGAATTGTTTGTAGTTTGTGTGATTTGCATCAGGGATAGGAGAAGTGGATATGATCTATGCATATAGTGTGGTTTTCGTGCGCTGTTGGTTTTGTGTTGATTAAGTCTGTCGTATTTTGGTTTCAGTTTCAGTTATGTTGTTTCTGTTATTCTTTCACCTTATATGCTTGGTACATTATTTTGTAATGACATCCCCATTGCTTGGGGGCATTGCATTTATCTTTGCAGCTTATCAAGTAAATAATGGTTCTCATTGCATGTGGTCAAGTTCAGCTGATGATTGGTATGCTACATTCTTTTCAAAGTTGTTGAGTCTAGAATCTTCTTTAGCTTTGAATAGGTAATGGGTATATCGTGGCCCTGTCCCAACTTGTGGTTAGGAATTTTTCATCTGAAGGGAGACGGCTAGAGAGGTGTTGGGCGTCTCGAAAGGTCGTTCTGGCAAGCATCGAGGGGACTGGTGGTGGAATGGAGAAGTAAAAGGAAAGGTGGAGGCTAAGAAGGGGTCATATGCGAAGTTGGTAGAGAGTAAGGATGAGAAGGAGAAGCGAAGGAATAGGGAGGCGTATAAGATAGCTAGGAAGGAGGCTAAGTTAGCGGTAACGGCAGCTAAAATGGCAGCCTTTGAAAGCTTATACGCAGCTTTAGAGGATAAAGGTGGGGATAAGAAGTTGTATAGGTTAGCAAAGGATAGGGAGAGGAGGACTCAGGACCTTGACCAAGTGAAGTGCATCAAGGACAAAGATGGCAAAATACTATTAGATGAGGTACTCATTAGAAGGAGATGGCAGTCTTACTTCCATGGACTCTTGAATGACGAGGGGAACAAAAGCTTTGTGCTGGGAGATTTGGCACACTCACAGAGGCATCGTGACTATGATTATTGTAGCCGTATAAAGGTTGAAGAGGTTAAGGTTGCGATTCGTAAGATGCGAAGAGGTAGGGCGACGGGGCCAGATGAGATTCCCGTTGATTTTTGGAAGAGCTCGGGTGAGACAGGTGTGAAGTGGCTAACCGAGTTGTTTGATGGTATTTTTAGAACGGCAAAGATGCCTGAAGCTTGGAGATGGAGCACGATGATCCCTTTGTACAAGAACAAGGGCGATATTCAGAGTTGCAACAACTATAGGGGTATCAAATTGCTAAGCCACACTATGAAGGTCTGGGAGAGGGTGGTGGAGTTGAGGTTGAGACAGATCGTGCCTATTTCAGAGAACCAGTTCGGCTTTATGCCAGGATGCTCGACTACAGAAGCTATTCATATCCTTAGAAGACTGGTGGAGCAGTACAGGGAAAGGAAGAAGGACTTGCACATGGTGTTCATCGATCTAGAAAAGGCGTATGATAAAGTCCCTAGGGAGGTCCTTTGGAGGTGCTTGGAGGCTCGAGGTGTACCCGTGGCGTACACCAGATCAATTAAGGACATGTACGAGGGGGCCAAGACTCGCGTTAGAACTGTGGGAGGAGATTCGGAGCAATTTCCTGTGTTAATGGGGTTGCACCAGGGATCGACCCTTAGCCCATTTCTATTTGCCTTAGTAATGGATGTATTGACGTGGCAAATACAAGGTGAGGTGCCATGGTGCATGTTATTTGCGGATGATGTTGTTTTGGTGGACGAGACTCGCGGAGGAGTTAATGCTAAGTTGGAGGTTTGGAGACAGACCCTCGAGTCTAAGGGGTTTAGGTTGAGCAGGACCAAGACTGAATATATGGAGTGCAAGTTCAGTGAGGCGACTCAGGATGATGACGTAGAAGTGAAGTTGGATACACAGGTCATCCAAAAGAAAGGGAGTTTCAAGTATCTTGGGTCTATTATCCAGGAAAATGGAGAGATTGATGAGGATGTCACTCATCGTATTGGTGTTGGGTGGATGAAATGGAGGCTCGCATCTGGAGTCTTGTGTGATAAGAAGGTGCCTACTAAACTTAAAGGCAAATTCTACAGAGTGGTGGTTCGACCAGCTTTGTTGTATGGAGTAGAGTGTTGGCTAGTAAAGAACTCCCATATTCAAAAGATGAAGGTGGCGGAGATGAGGATGTTGCGATGGATGTGCGGGTTTACTAGGAGAGATAGGATTAGGAATGAGGATATCCGAGATAAGCTGGGTGTGGCATCGATGGAAGATAAGATGCGGGAAGCGGGGTTGAGATGGTTCGGACATGTGAGGAGAAGAGGCACGGATGCTCCAGTGCGGAGGTGTGAGAGGTTGGCTATGGATGGGTACAGGAGAGGACGAGGTAGACCAAAAAAGTATTGGGGAGAGGTGATTCGGCAGGACATGGCGCAATTGCAGCTTACCGAGGACATGACCCTAGATAGGAAGGTGTGGAGGATGCGGATTAGGGTAGAAGAGTAGTAGGTAGAAGTGTGTGTAGGCTAGTAGGTAGGAGTGTTTTTCCTTATTGTCCCGACTAGTAATCGTAGGGCTACGCTTATAGTTTCTTGTTCTTGGATTCCTCGTGGTAGTATTTGGTGGCAGTGCTCTGTTTCTGTCTGTTGTTTGTTACTACATACTACTTCCTATCGTCTCTTGTAGTTTTATCTTGTATTTTTACCCTGTATCATTGTTACGTCCTTTTTAGCCTATTTTTAGACTGTCTTGTCTTGAGCCGGGGGTCTATCGGAAACAGCCTCTCTACCTCACCTCTGAGGTAGTGGTATGGACTGCGTACACTCTACCCTCCCCAGACCCCACGTTGTGGGAATACACTGGGTATGTTGTTGTTGTAGAGGCTTGTAGACATTTGTTGTGGGTCTGTTAGTCAGTTGCGGCATGATCGGCCTTGAATCATATTTTGTAATGTTCAAGTTATTTTTGTGTTCTGTTTCTTTTTATTTTTCTTGGCCTTGACGGCCTATTATTTTGATTGGTTTCACTCGGTTCTCTCGGTCAAGTGAGCCACAAGGTGCCAGTCGTGCCTTCCCAAATTTGGGGTGTGACAGAGACCCTACCTCGCTCTCAGATTCACTATGAGATATCCAGAGCATCTCTCTCAGCATTGCTTGCTGAGGTCCTACCTCAATCCGACACACATGTAAATTTTCAATTTTTGCACGATAATTTAATAAAAAACATATTAATTTTTTTATCGAATTTCAATTGACGAGCGGTTCAATGTGTTTTACCCAAATTCGATTTCCCATAATTTAGGATAGATATATAACCTTAAAAATGATGAAACATAGTTTGGGTCCAATCACATGTATTCAACTACTTCAATAAGACCTCTACAAGACCCAAACTTACGAATTATTACATTATCTCCTGCTTAGGAACATTGTCCCCGAATATTGACCAAAGCCTATAGTTCGAGTAATCTCAAAAGTTTTCCCATAAACACATTAATCTAGATGTTGTTAACAAGGACAAGGTTTTCTTAAGGACCCTCATAACAAAAAGGATCGAGTCACGACAGAGAGAAAAGTATTCATACAACTAGAAAATGCTACGAAAGTAGATGGTCAAAAGGCTTACCACATACATGAAATATTGAACAAATGAAGGTATATCTTCTTCATTTACTCCTTTGCTTCCTAAGCAGCTTTCTTAGAATTATATTACTCCACAAGATCGTAACTGAAACTACACTTTAGTTATCAACCTTCTACCTTGTTGTTCTAGAATTCGCATAGGTTCTTCCTCATAAGACAATCCCTTGTTAACCTCGATCTCCTCATGAGACAAAATATGAGAAGGATAAGTTCTACACAACATCAACATAGACACATGAAGGACTGGAAGGACCATGAAATTTCAAATGGAAACTTCAACTCATACGTCACCTTTTTTATATATCACAAGATCTCATAAGGCCTAATGAATCGAGGACTAAGCTTGCCCTTTCTACCAAAACACATCACACCATTCATAGGTAAAACCTTAAATAACACTTGCTCACCTACAACAAACTCCAACTCTCTACGCCTCATATCAGTTTAATACTTTTATCGACTTTGAGCACTTTTGAGTTAACTAAAAATGTGATTAACTTTCTCAATATCTTCATGAACTGAGTGAGGACCCAATAACTAAACTTTTGAAGGTTCAAAACAACTAATTGGAGATCTACAGTGCCTTCCATAAACACATTCATAGGGAGCCATCTGGATGCTCACTTGATAACTATTATTGTAAGTGAATTCCACAAGAGGCAAATGTTAATCCAACTTACCTCCAAAATCAATCATGCAAGATCTCATTATATCCTCAAGAATTTGAATAGTTTGTTTTGCATGACCATATGTCTTGGGATGAAAAAAATATACCATGACTTGAAAAAAGTCTACTAGTAAATAGTATGAAGAGGAACATCGCAGAGTTCGTAGCTAAGTGTTTTAACTTTCAGCAAGTTAAGGTTGACTACCAAAGGCTAGGTGGCATATCTCATGATAAAAAACTTCCTGAGTGGAAGTGGGTGATAATCAACATGGACTTCATAAAAGGTTTACCGTGATCTCAATGAAAACATGACACAATATGGTTAATTATAGACCAAATGACCAAGTCAACTCACTTCTTGCCCATGAAGATGACAGACTTAGTAGAGTATTATGCTAAGTTATATATTCATGAAATAGTTAGACTTTATGGAGTCCATTTGTCCATCATTTCAGATAGGGGTGCTTAGTTTACCGTGCAGTTTTAGAAGTCTTTTCAAAAGGGTTTGGATATAAGGGTGAACCTAAGTATTGTATTTCATCTGCAGACCAATAGTCAGGAAGAGAGCACTATTCAGATGCTCAAGGATATGTTAAGGGCACGTGTTTTAGACTTTAAGGGAAATTGGATGATCATTTGCCTCTTATAGAGTTCGCGTACAATAATAACTATCACTCCATCATTCAGATGGCTCCATATAAAGTTCTTTATGGGCGAAGGTGTATATCTCTGATTGGTTGGTTTGAGGTTAGTAAGGCAGAACTAATAGGGCCAGACTTAGTCCACTAAGCTATAGATAAGGTCAAGCTTATTCAGGAAAGGTTCAGGACTGCATAGAGCTGCCAAAATTCCTACACATATGTGTGGCAAAGAGACTTAGAGTTCAAAGTAGATGATTGGGTTTGCTTAAGGGTTTCACCCATGAAGGGTGTCATGAAGTTTGGGAAGAAAGGGAAACTTAGTCCCCGATAAATTAGTCTGTATCATATTTTAAAGAGGATCAGAAAAGTATCATATGAGTTAGAGATACCCACAGAATTAGAAGTTGTACATTCAGCATTCTATATCTCTATGCTTAAGAAGTGTGAGGGTGACCCCTCACTCATTGTTTCTACAAAGAGAATTAGGGTGAAGGACATCTTATCTTATGAGAAGGTGTAACAACCTTATAGTGATTTTTGGATTTCCCTACTTTTTTACTATTTTACCCCTCCCATAGTTGTATTTTGGTGTTTGTGGTCTACAAAAAGGGGTGGCACTGTCCTTGAGGTGTTTGGTTGATCTTTAAGGGTGTTTTTTATTTTAAAAGGCTTTGAGGTGGATAGAGTTTACTTTGGTCAACATTTAGAGTTTGGAGTATCGTATGGGAATTCCGCTAATTCTATTATCTCTGAAATATTATTTTTAGGCTACTAGTACTGTTGGTTCAGGTCCTGAGGCTCTCGGATGCATTTTATGTAGTTGGTTGGAAAGTTGGAATTATGGCCTAGTGTTTACTTTGGTCAACATTCTTTAAAAACAAACTCTATTGGAGAATTCGATGATTCCATCAAGTTTGGAAGGTGTTTTATCATCAATTTGCACTATTGGTTTATGTTCATAGAGTTCCGAATGAGTTTCGGATGTCAAAAGCAAGTTTTTGAAATTGTAGATTTTGCTAGTATCTGGTATGAGCGCGTTCGTGACCTTGTAGCGCGATAGCGCTGAAGGAAAATTTTGATCAGCATGATAGCACTTAGGTTCTAGGACTCTATTCACTATGATAGCACTTCAACAATGTGATAGTGCTGAAGGGATTAGCCTCATTTAGCACAATCGTGCCGCTTTAGTATGATAGCGCTCAACGTGCTACCGTAGCTTAAATCAGATTTTTCTTTCCCATTTTGGTCACTTTTTTATTCAATTATTGGACCTCTAGAGCTCCATTTTGGGTGATTTTTAGTGCATTTTCTTTGTCTTGGAAAGGGGTAAGTTCCCAAATCTTTGAATTTTATTTTCTCCGCTACTTTTCCTCGAATTTTGGGATAATTTTAGATTAAGGGATTGAAATTGAAAGTATTATCTTGCTCCATTTTCAATAAAACTTCACTCTTGTGATCCTTAACTATTGGGTAAGCTTTCTATACTAGTTTTATACTTTTTCCAATGATTATTTTATGATTTCACCTTCAAATCTTGGTTTTTTAACTTAAAATTTTGAGTTTTTCTGGTAAAGTTAATGTTTGCTAAATTATTGATTTTAAGCTCGATTCTTACCCTGTTTTCAATGAAATTTTATATTTGAACTTCGTATAATTTGGGTAAATTCAATTTCTAATAAGTTTCTAGTTTTGGCCATTTCGGGCTTGGGTTGACTTTTGGGTTGACATGTTGGACCCGGTGTAGAACCTTAGCTATATGGGTATCATTGCATTTGTGTTTATACATAAGACTTATTTTAGATAGAGTGGTTGGATTTTAAGGCAATTGGTAAAGGAAAGGCTCAAGTATGTCACATAGAGTCTTGTTGTTCGGCTCCGAGATAGGTTATGACTTAACTTGTTTCACACTTTGCTTGGGTAGGGACCTATCATATAAATCATGCTATGGGAGGGTTGACTTAGTGATTATAATAGCAATTAAAGTTGATTTATGTTATGGTGATGCTCGTGTGAAGGATTGTGCTGATCCTGATAGTAAATGAGATGGTTTATCATTGTGATTCTGAGATTGTGATTGTATCTTTGTATTGTCTTATTTTGGTATCGTGTGCATACATATTCATTCATTCATATCATAGATCACTGAGTTCTACTATTGGAAATGCTGATTTTGAAAGAAAATGATATACTATATTTTTCTTATTTGTTCGATGCAGGATTTCGGACATAGATATACTATATTTTACCTATTCTGTCTTATGCAGGATTCCAGGAATAGATATATGTTATGTTATTGATTCCGTCCAATGTAGGATTTTGAGCAGGGTATATGGACCTTGCGAGTCCCCCATGGGTCCTACCTTCCAGCATAGACTGAGAAGGGGGTGTATACCGATAGTCATGGACATTGCATCTTATACCATATTATTGCATTATATTATTATTTGAATTGCTATTATGATTAAGATTCTTTGTGTTGTTGTTGATATTGAATTGCTGAGATTTTTCTGTGTATAGAGTTATTTTAGTATTTTTTATTCTATATAGTAACTACGTAAGTTCGATCGTCCTATGATGCCTACTGAGTACAAATGGACCATACTCACTCCTACTTTTTTGTATCCTTTTGATGCAGATCCTAGCTCTAGTGTTTAGTGCAGTTCTTGATTTGTGCAGGCATTGTTGATCTAAAGCTTTGGTGAGCTCCCATTCTCGGAGACTTTCCTAGATTTCTTTATTATTTATTTATGTCTTCTCTCACCTCTTAGACAGTTTGGATGGTATTTTGGATCTTATATTACAGTCACTCATGTACTTATGAGTTCTGAGTTTCTAGGATAGATTGTATTTCATTGTACTTATTTATTGCAGTTGAGAGTTTATATTTATCATTGCATTATTTTTTCCTTATTATTGTATTTATTGTGTTATTTGGCTTGGCTTACCTACCACGATTGGGCGGGGTAGGTTCCCTCACAACCCTCTTGTTTTGGGTCATGACAAGTTGGTATCATCGCGCTAGGTTCACCAGTCTTATGAGTACTAGAGCAAGTGTCTAGTAGAGTCTTGCAGATAGATATGATTGATATCCATATCTATCTTCGGGAGGCTATGAGACATTCTTAGGAAAATTCTAATCTTTGACTCCTTATCATGCGACTTGTTTATTTCTTGAATTTCTAAATTTGTGTTTTATTCTCTTACAAATGGTGAGGATGTGATCTGGTGTTACCGAGGGTGATAAGCTGGCACTCGCTGTTGGGGACCAAAATAGGGGTCGAGGCAAGGGTCGTGGTCATAACAAAGGCAGATATAGAGCTTGTAGAGCAGTTCCAGCTAACGGATGTGCTAGGGTAGCATCCCTGAGTTGGAGCTTTAGTTTGAGGATGCAGCCCACCAGCCAGATGGTGTGCCCTCATGGTTTTATTGCTACTCCCATGCTACAGGATACCATGATTTAATCGTTGAGTTATTTGGAGGTATGTCTCAGACAAAAGCTTTACCCATCACACCTTATGGATCATAGACTAGAGATGGGGTTCAGCCTCCAGAGGTGGTACATGTTCAGGGTTTTCAAACTCCAGGGGCAAATCCTACTGCTGCTATGGCTTCTTGTATTGATGATTTGTTGGTCAAACTTGTTGCTCCACCAGTTGTGCCTAAAGCATTTATGACAGTGGATGAGCATAAGATGCGTGATCGATTTGTGAGAATGGGTCCTCCCAAGTTCAGTGGTGCACTTGAGGAGGATCCTTATGAGTTTCTGGTTAGCTATCAGGAGAGGTTGCATAACCTCAGGTTGTTTGAGTCTCATGGGGTGAATTACACTACATTTCAGTTGGTTGGGGGGGAAATGAAGTAGTGGTGGAGGTCTTATCTTGTTTGTAGGCTAGTGGGGTCACTTCCCTTGACTTGGACATAATTTTCTGACACCTTTCTTGAGAAATATGTACCTCACAGATTGAGGGAGAGGTTGAGATATGAGTTTGATGCATTAGATCAGGGTTCCATGTCCATCACCGAGTATGAGGCTCATTTCCATGCCCTGTCTTGGCATTCCTTGATGAGTATTTCAACAAAAGAGGAGTGAGTTAGAAAGTTTGTGAAGGGGTTTTCTATCTCTCATCAGTTGGCTATAGCACAGTTAGTGACTATTGGGGGAACTATCATGCAGATAGTTGATCATGCTAGGAGGATTAAGAGTATTTGTCATGGGGCCCAAGAGGGTAGCGTTAAGATATTTCGCAGGCAGGGTGACTTTGGCGAATCTTCATCTCAAGGCAGAGACTTCTCAGGTAGAGGCCAGCATTATCAGCATGGTAGACCGATTCAGGCAGCATTGCAGGGATCTGATGGTGGTTATTCGAGTTCAGGTACACCAGGTGGCCAGAGGTTGGGACAGATGTCTAAGGGTTTTCATATCGGGTTCACGGGTCATGGTGGTCACTCTAGTATTTCCAGTTAGCCACCATGTTATTCACAAGATAGGGGATGTTTTAATTGTGGTGATGTGGGACATCTTGTGAGAGATTGCCCCGTGCATGGGCAGGGTCACCCCTAGCAGGGTTTTAGATCAAAACTTATCAAACACTAGTTTCATAGGCTAGAGTAGGTGCATAAAGTGGTAGGGGTGGACCTCAGGGTGCCAGGAGTGGGACCCTGGTAGCTCGTGGAGGTGATCATAGAGGTGCTCAGACTAGAGGTGGATGTGGTTAGTTTATGCATTTTGGGGTAGAACCAAAGCGGAGGCCACTAATGTAGATATTATAGGTATCATCCCAGTTTGCCATCTACCTGCTTTAATATTATTTGACCCTGGTTCTACTTATTCATATGTATCTAGGTATTTTGCTTCGGGTTTTGACATGATGTGTGAGTCCCTTGCTATGCATGTTCATGTCTCTGCCCTTGTAGGTGATTATGTAGTGGTGGATCGGGTGTACCGATCCTATGTTATGACTCTTTTGGGGTATGATACCTGGGTAGACTTGATTATCCTTGATATGGTTGATTTTGATGTTATTTTGGGTATGGATTGGCTATCTCCACATCATGCTCTCATGGATTGTCGATCCAAGACTGTTACTTTGGTAATGTCGGGTATGTTGAGGCTAGAGTGGAAGGGCACATAGGCTTCATACCCTAAGAGTGTTATTTCCTTTCTTCGGGCTCAGTGGATGGTTGAGAAGTAGTGCCTTTCTTATTTGGCTTATGTGCATGATATCAGTACTGACTCACTTTCCTTGGATTCGCTGAGGATGGTGAGAGAGTTTCCAGATGTGTTCCCTATGGACCTTCCAAGTGTCCCTCCGAATAGGGACATTGATTTTGCTTTTGATTTAGAGCCGGGTACCAGGACTATTTATATCCCTTCATGTAGGATGGGTCCAGCAGAATTGAAGGATTAGTTTCACGACTTGTTGGGTAAAGGTTTTATAAGGCCTGGTGTTTCTCCTTGGGGTTCCCCAGTGTTTTTTGTGAAGAAAAAAGATGGGTCTATGCATATGTGTATTGATTATCGTCAGTTGAACAAGGTAACCATCAAGAATAAGTACCCTCTTCTGCGCATTGATGATTTGTTTGATTAGCTCTAGGGTGCTTCTAAAGCACCCACACACTTCTTAAGCATAGAGATATAAAACACAGGGTGTACAAATACCAAATGTATGGGTAACTCTAATTCATAAGCTACTTTCCCAATTCTCTTCAAGATTCAATACAGACCAATATACTGGAGACTAAGTTTTTCTTTCTTTCCAAATTGCATGACAATCTTCATGGGAACCTTCAATAAGACCCAATCATCGATGCCAAACTCCAAATCTCTTTGCCTCATATCAAAGTAAGACTTTTGGTGGCTTTGTGCTATCTTCAACCGCTCTTGAATTAGCTTAACCTTCTCCATAGCTTAATGAACTAAGTTTGGCCCTATCAACTCTGCTTCATCAACCTCAAATCACCCAATAGAAGACCTACACCTTCGCCCATAAAGAGGCTCATATGGATCCATATGGATATTGGAATGAAAACTATCATGGTAAGCAAACTCTACAAGAGGTAGGTGAACATCCCAATTACCGTTGAAGTCTAAAAAACAATCCCTCAACATATCCTTAAGTGTCTGAATGGTATGCTCCACATGATATTAAGTTTGCGGATGATCTACAATACTATGGTTCACCCTCATACCCAAACCCTTCTTAAAAGACTTCCAAAATTGGGAGGTGAACTTAGAGCCCCTGTCTGAAATAATGGATAAAGGAATCCCATGAAGTCTAACTATCTCATGAATATACAACTTAGTATAATCCTCTATTGAGTTTGTCATCTTAACGGGTAAGAAGTGAGTTAACTTAGTCATTCAACCCACAATCACCCATATCGAGTCATGTTAATTTCGTGATTGCGGCAAATCTGTTATAAAGTCCATGTTTATCATCTTCCACTTCCACTCAAGAAGGTTTATATTCTGAGACATAACACCTAGCCTTTGATGCTTAACCTTAACTTGTTGGAAGTTGGGATACCTAGATACATAATCCATAATGTTCTTCTTTATGTTGTTCCACAATAGATTTCTCTCAAGTCGTGGTACATCTTCATGGATCCTAGGTGAATAGAAAATCAATAGTTGTATGCTTAAGCTATGATATTTTCTCTAACACCATCTATATCTGTAACACACAACCTACGTTGATAACATAAGACCATCTCCCCCTTATTCAAAAACCATTACCTTCTTCTTGTGAATCTCTTCCTTAAGTTGGAGAAAGATGGGGTCACTATTCTGATTCCCCTTAACTACAACCATTAAGGATGAATCAGCCCCATTCTGAAAAACTATGCCACCATCCTCGGAGTCTAAGAGACAAACTCCCAGATGTGCAATTCTATGAGCATCCCTCGCAAGTTCTCTCTTTTTTTCATCCACAAAATCAGTACTTTTCATAGACAACCGACTAAGTGCATCAGCAACTACGTTCGCCTTACCAGGGTAATAAAATATGCTCATATTGTAGTCCTTAATTAATTCAAGCCATATCATATGCTTGAGATTTAACTCTTTCTGGTTGAAGATGTACTGACGACTCTTATGATCTATGAAAACATCAACATGCACACTGTAGAGGTAGTGACACCATATCTTCAAAGAAACAAAATCACTGCCAACTCAAGATCATGAGTCGGGTAGTTCTTCTCATGGTTCTTAAGTTGTCTGGAAGAATAAACTATGACCTTACCCTTTTGCATCAAGACACAACCAATACCAACTCGCGAGGCATTACAATAGACAATAAGACCATCAGTTCCCACTGGTAGGGTCAACACTAGAGTACATTCCAAATGAGTTTTCAACTATTGAAAGCTCTTTTTACAGGCTTTAGACCACTGAAACTTAGCTTTCTTTTATGTTAACTTGTTCAATGGAGCAACAATAGACAAAAAACCTTCTACAAACCTCCTGTAGTAACCATCCAAACCCAAGAACCTCCTAATATCTGTCGGGGTTGTGGGTCTGGGCCAGTTCTTTTCTTCCTTAATATTTTGAGAATCAACCTGAATACCCTCACCAGAAACAATATGACCAAGAAATGCCATAGACTTCAATCAAAATTCACACTTAGAAAACTTGGCATACAACTCTGGGTCCTTAAGTGTCTGTAGCATAATTCTAAGGTGGTTAGCATGCTCCTCCTCGCTATGGGAGTAGATCAAAATTTCATCGATGAAGATAATCACCAACATGTCAAGATATTGTTTAAACACGTTGTTCATGAGGTCTATGTAGGTTGTAGGGGCATTAGTTAAATTGAAATACATGAAAAGGAATTCAAAGTGACCAAAACCGGTCTTAAAGGCTGCTTTTGGAATATCACATTCTCTAACTTTCAACTTATGGTAGCCAAATCTGAGGTCTATCTTAGAAAAATAGGTAGCACCCTGAAGTTGGTCAAATAGTTCATCAATTTTGGGGAGGGGATACTTGTTCTTAATGGTGACCTTGTTCAATTGACGGTAATTTATACACACCCTAAGAGAACCATCTTTCTTACGCATAAAAAGGATTGGAGCACCCCAACAAGAGACACTTTGTCTGATAAATCCCTTATCAAGGAGATCCTTCAACTCGGTTGGAGCAATTCTAGATGGAAGAATAGAGATAGGATGAGTATTGGGAAGGACATCTATTCTAACAAGCAAGCCATGCTTCCTTGAAATTTGTCAGAACTGTCATCACCTATGGTTGATTAAGAAAAAAAATTGGAAACAAGAGACCTAGTTTTTTTTCTAGTTTTTGATTCCAGAATGTCTGTGTCATCGCTCGATCACTTCCTTTTTCACTAAGTGATTGCTTAGGAACTATCTCTCTATCAGAAAGGACTCTGCAAAGATCATCGAGGAAAATTTTTGGGAACTCACTGACAATGGGAGCTGACAGGAGGGGTTGAGATTCAGCACTAAAATCTCTAACTCGAACTAAGTGATAAATACACCCCTTGAAAACCATATTTCTGGCCTTAAGGTAAGAAATAAACCGACCCTTAGGCACAACTGGACTACCTATATATACTAAGACTGGCTCATTTAGAAACTAGAACTTTAGAACATTGGTTGTACAATCAACTAAGGAATAATAAGAATATAACCAACACATGTCTAAAATAATATCAAAATCCACCATATCTAACTCAACTAAGTAAGTCGTGGTGTCTTTGTGATAGATTGACATTGTGCAGTTCTTAAAAACTTGCCTAGCCACAATAGACTCACCTACTGGAGTAAAAACAATAAAAGGATCTGGAAGTTGTTCGGGACATATTTTAAACTTCACAATAATATAATAAGTTACAAAAGATAATGTGTCTACTGGGTCAAGTAAAGTATAAGCATCAATGTATAAAACTTTCATAAGACCTGGCGGCTAGACATGGCATAAAGGCGATTCTGACCCCTGCCTGTCTCTAAAGTAGTACCTTTTTGAATGACTCGGCCTGCTGGAGCGGATGATATAGTACATGAGGCTTTGTTTCCCCTTTTTCCTGTCTTACAGACAACAATCCTTTAAGAAGTGGCCTAGCTTGCCACACGTGAAGCACCCATCAGTATCATTTTCAGACTCCCTCGGATAGGACCTACCACACTTATTACGGGGTGGATATCTAGTAAATCCTTGTGCTACACTACTTTGGGACTAAGAATCTTGTGCTCTAAAATTCTTGTTATTCTGAAATCTCTATTAAATCCTAGTCCTGGGTGCAGGTGAACTAGCTGATGATATGGAAGGTCCATATGACCTCCTGTTAAGGAGAGAACTATTCCCATTTCCATTCCTCTAGTGACTAGTCTCATGACCAGCTGACTTGGCTCTTTTACTCTGGTGTTATTCTCTATCCTTTTGCTTTTATTTCTCAACCTGTTGAGCATAAACCACAAGTCTAGAAATATCCATGTCATTAATTAACAATGCTACCTTGCACTCCTTCTTCACATGCTTAGAAACTCTAAAAAAAATCTCATCCTTTCCTTTATACAGGACACCATCTTCGGAGCATAACGTGACATCTGAGTAAACTTCAGGCCATACTCCCTCACACTCATAGTACCTTGCTTGAGGTTCATAAATTCTTCACCTTTGGCTTATCTCAACTCTTGTAGAAAGATGTAGTTAATAAATGCATCCATAAAGTCATCCTAAACTGCAGAAGCTACATCCTCACCACGAGTTAACTCCCACTGCCCATACCAGATGTTAAAGACTTCCTTCAGCTGGTAGGAGGCAAGTTCAACCCCTTTTATCTCAGTTGAATGCATCACCATAAGAATTTTTTGGACTTTATCAATGAAATTTTGAGGGTCCTCTTTAGACTTGGACCTGGAGAAAGCTAGTCGGTCTATTCTGAGAAACTCATGGATCTTCAAAGTGTCTGAAGAGTTATTGAGCTAGAACTAGTAGGGATTGTGCCCTGACGATTAGATTGGGCTACTACAAGTTGCATGAGTATCTGAATATATCCCTTGAACTTAGAATTAGTAGTATCACTGCAGGGAGGCTGAGGAGCAGATGTCATAAGAATTCTCACTAGGTCTATTGGCGCGGGTGGAGGTCTAACCCTTTTGATATGGTCAGATGAGTGGCTCCCACTCCTAGTCGACATCTTGGAAGGTGGAGGCATATCACTGGCATTGGATCCAGTATAAGCCTCAACCCTAGTATCAGTTCTCTGACTAGCAGTCCTTTTTGGGGGCATGATTTCAAATACGTGTACCACACTAATTAGGAAAAATTTCATAGATTTAAGACTCTATAGCATGAACTAGAGTATGAAAGAAGGGTGGTACTTCCTAACATCTTGTAGCTCCCCTATTATAAGTGTGGTGCACTTCACACCCATAAGAAGAACTCTAGTAGATGCGGCTTCATAGATAACCTAGGACTCTCTAATCTAATAATCTAATACCAAGTTCATCACGCCCTGAATCTACACCTTGGACGTGGCCATCACCCAAAATAATTGCTAGATCGAGCGGACCTTTGGCTTGACTTACTATTTTATACAGAAACTTAATACTGAAATGCTTTGCAGAAGCTATAAAATAGTAAATATAGGCTAATTCTTTGAAAAAAATGAAATAAACTTTATAAATATCATTTTACAAAACAACTTAATGCTTGAATCTCAGACACTTTACTAATTGTATAATGAAGCCTCTAAAATAAAAGAACTGAACAAGTTTAAAGGGATAAGGCCCCGGGCTCCCTTTATTTACTAAGTCTGTCTATCAATATTAATAGACTCAATGGATCCCTCTGAATGCAAAGAGGCATCACCAAAAGCTGAGGAGAAGATATCTATAGGTCTATTGTCGGACCTGTGTACCTGAATCTGCATCATGCAATAATGCAGTAAGAAATGGCATCAATACGTGGAAAGTACGGTATGTAATATGGCTGAATAGAAGCAATACTAACATAACAAATCAATTGAGGTACAAACGAAATATGAGAATAACAAATATGAATAAATGAAATATAAAATATTTTAAGTATGCAAATCAACTGTATGTGACTGACTCACAACTTTATAAATCTGGTGGCTATATACCAAATATAATGTCAAGACCCAAATTATGATAAGTCGTGCGAGCACCTACTCGATTCTAACTTGATAGGAGAACTCCTTGTTTGGTCAACCATGATTAATGTGGAAGTCATTTTAAACAATTAATAAACAAATTACCGAGAATAGATTCAAAAACCGTAAGTTTAAATAACCTCAACTCGTACAACCGTTTAGACCATAATGTTACAACCTTTTTCCCAAAACCTGGTCTAGACCTGTAAAAAGCTACTAATGAAGGATATGACAAATAAAATATGACACAACTACCATTTGAAGAGTAGAGAACATGAAAACTGATACTAGAGACTATTAAATCTCTGTAAGGAATTTCAGTCAACCTATCACACATGTACACCCATAAAGGTGTAGCAAGAGTAGTATCAGTACACCACACGTACTAGTAGGTATCATCAACCAACCAAGATTAAATCATATAATATATTTTTAGAAATCAACATACGATAGATAATTCAATATCAACATTTACACGAGAATTTCAATTTAGCACATGTCAAATGCCACTCTCATACTCATCTATTATAACTCACAAGTTTATTCCTTTACGTACTAATTACCTTAGCAGTTAGCTATAACAATTTTATATCGCCAAAAGATACCCCATATTACAAAACTTCTCTATTTAAGTCACATACAATGATCACATTCAAACATATTCAATCAATTTTCGTTATTACAATTCTCACCTACATCCCAAGTTCACCCAGAGTCTGTTACAATTAAACCCTTAAATGCCCATTTAGAATTAGCCAATACAAGGATCAAGACACCACAATTGTTCACAATTATAACAAGTATAGTCACCAAGGACCTAACAGTCATCAAATATAATCACCAACAAATCAGACATAAATATGCATCCAATCACACGAAATACTTAATTCAGAAGAAAATAACAAACAATATGGATCTCATGTCCACCTCACTCTCCCAGAATTATAGTATTTGCATCTCAACTATCTCAAACACGGTGACCATGCTGACCCAACTCACTCAACAGTAGCTCAATAACCTCAATCTCATCTATCAGCAACGTAAGTATAAATATGTACACACATGTCAAGAGACTTATTTTTTCCCAAAGCTATGATATGCAGGGTTACCTAGGTGTCCATATACCATATTGGTTCATGGTATCTGCTCTATAAAAAGTAAGAATATCAAGTTCATACCAGATCGTGGTACCCTCTCCATAACTAGTAAGAATATCAAGTTTGTACCAGCTCATGGTACCCGCTCCAGCTATCAAATAAACATATGGTTCCAAGTCCTATCTCTCACTGCACTAATATATAAGTACACTAAATCACCTCAAGTTCTTTTAAATCAATATCATGTACACACAACTTATTCATTCAAGCACACAGTATGATCACAATTATTAATTCAACCATATCCAAAGACCCATCACAAGTCATTTAATTCAAACACATACAACATTAAAATGAGTTTCAACTCCAAGAAGACCGTGTTATTCGCACAAGGATCTTTAACTGTCATATCTAGGGAATAGACTCACCCTTCTTATTATTAATTATCCATACATACTTTGTAGTCAGCCCATATCGGATAACACAACCACATTACACAGACCAGACAATCATAACGCACTTTCTCTTATTACAGATCAAGTTCTCACCTTAGCCATGCTTTCTTCTTAAGATAATTATTATTTAAAACACCATTCTATCCTATACTCAGTGGTCACAAAAATTAGTTTAGTAAATCAAACAACCTTAAGCCAACTGTATAAGGTCTGACACAATTTCACATAAGTTACCAAGTAGTAACACAACAATTAAGAATTCATGTTTAGATGTTTGATCACATCACATTTCTATTTCACCTCTCATATTTAGTTTTGACTTCTACTACCATAATGAATATATTATCTATGCCTCATTAGTTCCATGGCTCAAATCCCATTTCATAGCCACATCAAGTTACACATAATGGAAACATGCCTATTCACAAAGAGTTCAGTCTTATCAACTTATTCCAACTAAATTCCATCCAGACTCCATGCCTGAAGGCCTAACCATGCTATCTCCATCAATCTCTATATAATTATATACGACAAGAATTCTAGTCTTTACTACAAATTCGACCATAACCTACCTCATCTGAAGATTTTAGGATAAGAAAGTCACACCATAAATTCTCCTACCCTTTTTTCATACCTCAAAATATTCAATCATCTAATAAACAAGCAATTGTAAGAGTAATTAATCAAATACTCTTCAAATAATACATTGGGAATACAAACCCAATAATTCTATCATTATTCATGATTTATATCATTACCCATGGGTCAATTAACCATTAACTAATTTTATCATACTTATGTTACCTCGATTAACAAAGTTATAATGGTAAAAGCCCCATCTTTATTGAACTCAAGGTCCCCAACCACTACATTTCATGTTTTAGAATAACAAATTCATGCTAGGAAGGGTTAGTTTACAATCTAGAAGAAATTCTAGGTGATATTACCCCAACCCATAGGCTTTCCCACAATTTCATGAACCTAGAATTTTAACCCACAATTTCACCATTAAAAATCATTTTAATGATTATAAGGTGCTATTGGGTTAATAGAAGAAGAAGTTGATGGAAGAACTTACCTCAACAAAGAATTTTCATCCTAGCCATGGGAAAATTGCCTCTCTAAGGTTTCAGAACAAGGTTTCTGAGTTAAATGCTTGAAACTCGATAAAATAGGCATATACACTGCTCAATCTTCACTGTAGTGAGCCAAAGTTCACCACGGAGAGTCAATATGATGAGCTTTTTCTGCTATAGCGAGCCCTGCTTTACAACACAAACACCCTTTAGTAAAATAGCCATAAATTTCTATTCCAAAAATGAAATAACAAACTATCAGTGGCATTGGAAAGAAGACTTGAAGGCCTTAATCTGGTAGGTATTGGGCCTTATAACTCTTTATATTATAGGAGAGATTATTGTTTGAAGTTAACCCTAGTAAAAACTTATATCAAAACTCAATCAGTAAGAATGTTTTTAACTCGACTTTGTGCTAGGGGTTTTGTACAACCTTAATTCATATATAATGCACCCCCACACTAAGAAAATTATCCTAACACCTATGAAAATTGAGATCTTATGCCTTTTACACAATTATTTTCAGTAATGACATAACGTGCCATTACATATAAATACTGAAAGTAACTTTATTTTCTGTTAGGGAGTTTCTTTTAACCGACAAACACCATGTGAGCTCATGATGCTCCACCATCTTTCCCATGTTAGTAGATTTGTTCTATACCTTATTGGGGTATAGAACAAACTTAAACGATGGATCCAGATTGAGCCTCTTTTGGGCAAAAAGAGGAGTTGCCCAACTTGTAAAATGATCCTATCATACGTTGGCATATGTAGTTTTGGGGCTTGGGTTATCTGAGTCCTTACTCATCTCAGTGATAAATAGTCCTCCCAATATAATACCTATATATATATATATATATATGTGTGTGCTCATATCATACCCTATTTTAAGGAAAAACCAAAATCATACTTTTTCTTTGATTCTTGACTCAATGTTTGACCTTTAATGGTACTTACTCATGAGCCTTGGCCCACAACCTTTATCTTTCTTACTAGCTTAACTTTCTGAGAATTAAAACTTTCTTTCTTTTCAAACATCACATTTTGAGAGCTTAAGAGTATACTTGAAATCTTTCATGAATATGGACTTTAAAACCTTAAAAAAATTCTCATGGAAAGCATAATGCATTTCAATAATAGTAATAAGCATGTATTTAAAACCATAAGTTGAACTCATGAAGTCTATATATTAGTCCAAAATAAGATTTATGGATTTCAATAAAATAGAGGACACAATACCATAGTATTTAACACTTTTTCATAACTAGATTTCAATAACAATCAACTCAAGGAGTAAGGAATTTGAATGGTAAACTTTGGGTAATAATCCTAGCTTGAATCTTTCTAGAACTGAACCTTTAGATAATAGGGCGCGGGGGAGAATAGAGTTTCTACACTATGGGTAGCCTTACATACCTAAGACAGAGAGAAAACTCAGAGAAACATCATTTGGAGCCCTAGACCTTGCTTTGGAGGAACTCCTGACCTTTGAACTTGGGAGAGTAGTTGAGAGAATTTAATCGATGAAATTACTAAGTGTCAGACTTTATAGGGGATAAGTAGTCGTGCTAAGGGGGTTTATCTGGGGGGAAAGGGCTAAATTTCTCTTAATTAGATGGAGTTGGAGAAACTATTTTGCCTAGAAAACACATAGGCGCGTTGTATACCCTATAGCGCTTGCCCAGGGGCACACCGCATTGGCCATAATTCTATTATTTTGGTGCATTGTGCCTCTCAATGCACTTGGGGGATATTTTTCAAATGTCTTGGAAGTTTAGTGATAGTTAAGGCACAAACCCCAATGCAAGGACCCTCCTACATGATGCACTAGCCATTTCTCGTGCCCAAAACTTCAGTTTAGGCCTCGAAACTCATCCTAATTATTTCTAAGTGATATAAGGGTCATACGACTCAGTTTTCAAGATCAAAATAGCATAAGATCTGAATTAAAAAGGGAAATAAACTCTTAGGTGTTACACTCTCTCCACTAACAATAGTAAGGTGGTGGCTAATTTGTGAGGAAGATAATTTTCACACGATTAGGTACACCTTGGGCTATAATCAGCAATAGAGGAGTGTATTTATGCAACAATTTGAAGAGAAACATCCTTACATCTTAATGTATCCAACACAAGGTTGTCACTACTTACCATCCCCAGACTAGTGGAAAAGTTAAAGTCTCAAATAGGAAGGTGAAGCAAATACTTGAGAAGACGGTCGATGTGCATAGAAAAGGCTAGGCTATGAAGCTTGATGATGTGCTATGGGCTTATTGGACAACATATAAAATACCTTTTTATACTTCTACCTACAGGTTGATCTATAGAAAGGCATGTCACTTGCCCGTAAACTTAGAGCATAAGGCGTATTGGGATATTAAGAGGTTGAATTTAGATTTGGGTATCATTGGGTCAAGAAGAATGATTTTGTTGCATGAGCTAGATGGATTTTGTCTGCAAGCATATAAAAATATCATGCTTTATAGGGAGAAAATAAAGAGAAGGCATGACAAGCGGATATAACATCGTGAGATTGAACTGGGCCAATTGGTAATCTTGTTCAACCCTAGACAAAATCTCTTCCCCTAAAAGATGAAGTCTAGGTTGTCTAGACCATTCAAGGTAGTGCAAGTAATATTGCATGGTGTCATTAAGTTGAGGAAGTAAGGATTTAAAAAGACGTTTCTAGTTAACGGTCAACGTGTAAAAAAATAATGGGGCCACAATAAGAAAAAGCTCACAACCTCAGTAGAGCTACAAGATGAATGAATTGAGGTAATGTTGTGCAACAACATAAACTAAGGCACTATATAGAAGGTAAACCAAGCATGTGCCATGTTGCAATGTTAAATCAAATGCTAGTTGGGAGGCAACCCAACCTTTTAATTGCTTTTGTAGTTAGTTTTTTTAGGTTCACGTTAATGGATTTTTTTTTGAAGGTGTGTTATGAAGGTTAGGTGCTAAAAGGGATCATAATGGAGTGAGAAGATAAAAAAAAAGTAAAAGTAGAGCAATGGGAATGAGTTGGGAAAATCCAAAGGTCACCATAACATGGTATTTAATGCAGTGAATTTCAACCGTGCTGGGCAGCATACTGTGGTACCAATACAAGGGAAAACAAAATTTTGCAAAGTGTGAAAATGGGTTATTCATCACGACATGGTGCCCAACACAATGGGTAATTCATAGTGCAGGGAAGTGCATCGTGATGCCCAAGTATGTTGAAGTTAAATTTTTCTAAGTTAGAAATACATGGTTCACCGTGATGCAGAAGACCCTTCTTGATTGCCCAAGTGGCATCTTGATCGCCCATGGCCTTGTATATTTGTTGCTCCATGGCTTCCTCCGGGATCCAAGCTATCATCCATATGTGAAAGCCCCTCCAATTATGCTCTAAGCTAACCGCGATCGTATCATCCTCCCCTTCTTCAAAAGGATTCGTCCTCGAATCCGAACCTTGCAAAAATATGAGAAGGACAAACAACAAACATATCCTCATAGCATGAGGGTTAGCACATGGGTTATCAACCATACCAACTTTCCAAGGAGGCACACATTTGAAATACAACCAACTATCCTTTGTGTCAAATAAGATCAATGCATTGTAGAACATACAGAGGATCCGACTATGAGAAATATCATGAAATAAAGAGGCTTCAAACACCCATGAGGATTTACCGGGGTCAAAGATATGAAAAACCCACATAGTTTGATCACAAAAGCAAATGGACCAACCCAAGAAACCCCTACCTCTATATAAAACAAATTCCATACATACATGGACATCATCATATGCAGAGAGGTAGTAAAGAAAGGTGTTACTTAAATGAACTTCATTCAAGATGTTCCCACATATAGAATCACCCTTTGATCCATTAGCATTAAGACTTTGATCAAGAATGGGGTCACACAAGAATGAAGGGGTCATTAGAGAACATACACCTCTTTCCTTTTGACTACTAACCTCTCCAATAGACGTACTATCATCTTTCAAGAAAAGAGTTTCGTCTTTGGAAAGTGTGTCATCATACCATAGTGGATTTTCAAACAATTGATAGCCTTCAAGGGTGGCTACACTTCTAACATTATAAGATGCACCACTATCTTCATCATTCATATTAGTCATGTCATCATTGAATAAGGGATTATCCCTAAGTTCATACTCTATCTCAAGATCCTCATGACAAGAATAAGAAATAGAATCAACACCTAAGAAATCATCACCTCTAAGTAAAGATCCTACATGACTAACTACATGACCAACTATAGCATTACCATCACTAAATTGAGATTCATTTATCACATCATACAACTCCTCAATTAGTAGGTCATCATCACAAGCAAGTTGGTCAACACCACAATGAACACTAGTTGATAGCATATCAAGCTCAAAAGAATCACACACATGATTACCATCATTATAGCCAACTAGCATTTGACTACCCCTATTACATGACAATATATTTTCACTCAAGTCACAAGTGCTAAGACTAGATGGACTCAAATTGATCTTACTAGAAGAATCAATCAAGTCATATATAGGATCAACTAGTGTTTGGGCACTCACAACAATGTCATCATCATCATGCAATAAGGTGTCATCAAGATTATCACAAGGTAAAGGCTCTTTAAGCTCACACATATACAAGATATCACTTACACTCAATTGGCTACTAGCCATACAATGATATTTTACTTTCAACAAAGTGTAAGGTTTAGCTTTGTTACCTCGTAGCTCATATAAATAATTGTCTTCACCTTGGTTTCCAACATTGAAGCACAAATGCTCCTTTGGAAAGCTTTTTAACACCTCTTGATTCTCTACATTTTGAGGTGCTTTGCTAGGCTTGCTTCCAAGAATACCTGCACAAGTATCAAGACAACTAGAGAAACAAGAAAAGTTACATGAGTTAGGATAAGATTGTGACAACCCTCTCACATCACTCCACACAACCACTCCTTTTTCCACTCTAGAGTTGTCACTTATCACACTCTTACTCCTCTCAATCTTTTGTCTCTCAATTTCATTGGAATTCGGACAAGTGCCAAGTATCCCTTGTGAAGGGTTAGATGATCCTTTCACTTCAAGCTTCCACTTTGGTGCACAAGGTGTGGATGTTTTGACTTCCATGTTCAACTCCTTAGTGCTAGAATCACAAGGAGTAGCTTGAATTTCTCCCAATGGCAACTCCTTAGGTTCATCTTCATGAGGAGTGGCTTTCTTCAACATATTTTGTAACTCCTCAGGCTTAAGATTGGCAACCCATCGGATGACCTTGCAAACTCCTCTTTGTATGGCATCCCCTAATTCTTTAATTCTTAAAGATTCAAGATCCCTCACCGGAAGGGGCTCATTTGATTTCACTCTACTTTCATGGCCTATTGATCCTTCCATCCTACCTCCAACACCATTTCCATATTGCGAATAAGACACATTGAAATTAGGATAAGAAGCATAAGTTCTTGGATTACAAGAAGTAGAGAATGTTCTTTCCCTATGGTCCACACGACGTCTTCGAATTGGTTTCATCCACACATCTATACCCCCTCGACTAGGATAGGAAGTAGCACAAGACAAGGAAGATAATTCACCTTCACAACATCCCCTTCTATCACAATCTTCCTCAAAGGATTCATAAGATATATGGGAGAAAGCATCATACCTCATATCATCTTCATCACCATGGTGGGTAATATGAGAACCCCCATACACTTCATCTTCACTATTGAATTCATCATAAGATACTTCTACTCCTTCATGTTCATGATAAGGGCCATAAGCCCCATTCATTTCATATCCATCTCCAAAGTAGTAGTTCTCATCACCACATGGCTCAAGATCATGGCTATTATCATAGCCTCCACAATCCCCATCATCATCATACTCATAGCCTCCATTGCTACAAGCATAGTTTCCCATTTCATCATCATAAGGATCCGAAGCTATAGAGGACATACTTCCTTATAGCTCTTTTTGTACCTACAAAACTAGCAAACAAGTTAGTAATAAAATCCTCATGCCACTCTTTATGTGAACTCTCAACTCACCTTTTATGGCTTCTTTCCCAAATTGATAGTGTTACTAATTTTGCTCAATCAATTCAAGGTTATCTATCCTTATGGAGGAATGGATCCTTGTGACTCTTGAAAGAAGGACGACTCAAATAAAACTAAAAGGACTTGAATCAAGAAATTAACTACGAAATAAAATGAGAAAAGCACACAAAGAAACGCACAAGGAAAAAAATGGACTCAAAGAAAACTAAGTAACAAAAGTAGAAAGGTTACTTATGTTTCTTAATTTTAAGAATCAAAGAGATTTAAAACTAGTTAACAAGTAATTAAAGATGTTTATTAGTTGTTAATTAGTAGAGAAATGAAAGAAAAATGAGTGTAGGAGAAGAAATGGACCAAATCTGACGATCAGAAAAGTTTTAAGGGACCCAATCTGACAGTCAAAAAGTTCTGAAGGACCAAATCTGACACTTAGAAATAACTTTGGGGGACTGAAATTAATTTTGCAAACTTGGACAGAATGCTTCCAATTTGGGTCCCCAAAATTTTGCAAAGTGTTGGAAACACTTGGTCTCTGAAATTGGGCCACACGTGCCACGTGGCGCGACTGGGCTGGGCGGCTGACAAGGCTGCTGTGTTGTTGCTGAGTTGGCTGCTGTGTGGCAGCTATTAACTGGTCAACTGCTGACGTGATAGCTGATGTGGCATCCACGTGGACTTTCAGATTTTTTTTATTTTTTTTCAAATTTCAATATTTTATTTTTTTTTGAAATTCCACTTGTGGACCCAACAAACACCTTTGACCAACTTTGACTTGAGAAAATTGAATCAAATGTACCTTTGATTTCTTCTTCTTCAAGAACACTAAGAACACATGAAGAACACCAAGAACATTGATGAATTTTAAAAATTCATAACTCACTCAATTTAACTCCGATCTTCACCAAATTTTAAACACGAGCTCCTTTCAACACCACAAATAAACCCCAATAAGTTTTAGCCCTCAATTTCAAGTCGAAAATAAACTCATTTTCTCCAACTTCAAGCTATGAAGAACATCATAAATAAGTGAACTTCAAATCTTCATAACTTCTTTGTTTTAGCTTCAAATTTCATGAAATTTGAGATTTAGGCTCCCCTTGCTATAGAGAACAAACCCCAATACTTTTCAAGCTCCAATTTAGCCTCAAAGAACAAACCCACTTCACCTTTTTCAAGATTTTTCAAGCTCAACAATGGTGAAATTATGAAATACCTCCAAATCAACTCGAAATCGTCTCAAATTTTAGGAGAAGCTTCATCTTAAGCTAGAGAACAAATCCCAATACTTTTTCTAGCTCGAATCTCTCCTAATCTTCAAGACCCATTTTCAAGTTTTCAAACCTTCAAGCTCCTTTAATGGTAAAATCTTCTCTACAATTCAAAATCACTTGACATCTTGGATTTAGACTCAAAAAACACTAGACAATACGAATCTAGTGTCAAAAATAACAAATCAAACACACACAAAAATCAGTTTTTTTTTGGATGAATTTTTTTCAATTTTTTTTAATTTATGAACCTAAGACCTAAGAATTGATGGAACAACTCTTAAAACCTAAGCTCTGATACCAAGATAATAACGATCTCAATCGAGTGACTAAAATGGATATTGGAAACACGGAATTCAATAACACAAAATAAATATAGTGGAGAAATTAAGATGAGAATTAGAAGAAATTGAGATGAGAATAGCAGAAAGAAAGGCTAATTTAATCAACAATCAACCAAGGGAGAAGAGAACTCAATCAAATGCATGAGAACCAAATTGAATCCACAAGATGATAACTCGATGATCAATTAAGCAAAGAAGATAACACCAGCAATATGAGAATCCACCCTAATCACTCATTCTAAACTAATAATTGGAATTGAACCCAATCAATATCCTAACCTAAAATATCAAGTCTATTCAAGATAATTCAATCATCAAAATCTAATTATGAAAATGGCTAAGACAACTATTTATAGTTATTGTCTTTACACAAATAGCCTATTACAAAAATAGCCCAAAAGTGACTATTTTAGAAATAACCCACAAAGACCCTTCTTGATTGCCCAAATGGCATCTTGATCGCCCATGGCCTTGTATATTTGTTGCTCCATGGCTTCCTCCGGGATCCAAGCTATCATTCATAAGTGAAAGCCCCTCCAATTATGCTCTAAGCTAACCGCGATCGTATCATCAACCTACCTATCGTCCGACGACAAGCTGCTCGAACAACAACGTCCAAGCCCGAATCACTCCGAGAGGTCCCGAATGATAATCAAACTATCACAAACATAAGTAATACGTTAAAACGAGTCTAATGATACCCATATCGCTACAGTTGTAGACGGGTCGAAATCTGGGTCAAAAGCAGAACCACAGGACCCACAACCCGAAATCAAAAATGAAAAGGAGTACGATGACCACCACGATGCCAAGAAGACATGCTCCAAAATTGATCACAATTGGCCAAGAGAAGGGCACCAAAACAGCCCGCTCAAGGTGAAGATAGAAGCTAGAATTTTAAGAATGGGAATTGTGAATTAGGCAAGAATTACTTACCAAAATGATGGAATTGAAGCCAATACGGAGAATTCTTCACACTCACGATCATGCAAGAGCTAGAAGGCAGCCACTTCAACAAATTCCAATCTTTGGGTATGAGCAACAATGGTGGATTTTAGAGGAAAACAAAAGAAAGCAAGTTGGGGAAGATGACTTACCAAGAGACGAAGAAGCACAAATTTATGATGAACAACAATTTCCCCAAGGTTGGAACTGATATTGGAACAATTTAGGAGAGTGTTTAAGTGTTTAGAGTTGGGAAAAGTTTAGTTAAAACGTTGGAAAAATGAAAACAAAGAAATATATAATTGCAGGGAATTGGCCAGTGCCAACGACGCTCAGGCAGCGCTATTGCGCTAGCCAGCCGAAATGCCCATGAGCGCGATCGTGCTAGGCCAGTGCCAATGGCGCTGAAGTCCTGGCCTGCAACATTTTTCTGCAACTTTTGAAAAACTCCATGGGGCATTCTGGGAAAATCGGAAATCGATATTCAAAAACCAATAATGCCAATAGAGTGGAAACGACGTTCCAGACTCAACGAAAATGATAAAACTTCCATATGAAGTCTATTCTGAGAAATGTTTACCCAAGTCAACCCTAACAAATAAGAACCCAAAGGCTCGAAATGAGCCCGGCTCACCCGAAACCCGAACCAACCACCTACCTAACCCAAACTCAACATTCTGGAGCTGATGGAATCATCATATTTCGAATCTGACGCTCTGATCATCGAAAGTCACCCAAAGTTACACTCTAACTCCAAATGGCCTGAAAATAGAGAAAATCACACAAAACCCACACCGGAAGTTCTCAGGCCTCAACTGAAGGTTCAACACCAAACTCAACGCTACAGAGCTAATGAAATTGTCAGAATTCAATTCTGAGCACGTTAGCTAAGAATGTTGACTAAAGTAAATGATATTCTAAGTTAAAGCTGAAAATAGAAAAAGGGAAAAATAACCAAATAAACGACCAGGGCACTGAACTACAGGTCCCATTAAGCCATAAATGACTTGGGGCTGCTATAGGAAGGCTCTAACAGTACAAAGAATGCGTAAATGTGAAGATCACCAGAAGGGTCATCACAACATCCACTACTAAAAAGACTTTCGTCCTCGAAAGTCAAGAAGAAGGGAGTACCTGAAGGCTCAAATAACTGCGGATACTGAGCATGCAACTCACTCTATGTCTCCCAAGTAGCCTCCTCGATCGGACGATGCCTCCACTAAACTTTCACAACGGGAATCTCCCTAGATCTCAATCTCTTGATATCTCTGTCTAGAATAGCTATCGGCTCCTCCACAAAAGATAAACTCTCATCTAACTAAACTGAATCCCAATGCAACACATGATACTCATCTGGCACATACCGGCACAATAATGAGACATGAAAAACTTGATGAACAGCTGCAAACATTGAAGGCAAAGCTAACATGACGGCAACACTACCAACCCTCTGTAGAATCTCAAACTACCCAATAAACCTGGGGCTAAGCTTGCCTCGCCAACCAAATCTCATCACGCCCTTCACATACGATACTCTAAGGAAAACCAAGTCACCAACACTGAACTCTAAGGCACGAAGTCTATGATCAGTGTAGCTCTTCTGCCTACTCTGGGATGCTCTAAGTCTGTCCTGAATCAAACAAATTCGGTCCAAGGAATCTCTAAGAAAATCTGTACTTTGCGGTCTAGACTCAAAACCATTAAACCATCCAATCGACGATCTACAATGCCTTCCATACAAGGCCTCGAAAGGTGCCATACCGATGCTCGAATGAAAGATATTATTATGAGCAAACTCGGCCAAAGGTACAAACTGATCCCATGAACCTTCAAAGTCAAAAACACAAGCCCGAAGTGTGTCCTTTAGGATCTGAATAGTTTTGTCAGACTGGTCATCTGTCTGAGGGTGGAAAGTAGTGCTAAGCTAAACTTTTGTACCCAAATCTCGCTGAATAGCCCTCTATAACTGAGATATGAACTGAGTCCGGCGGTCTGAAATGATAGAAGATAGGACCCCATGCAACTGAACAATCTCATGAAGGTAGATCTAGGCTAACCTCTCTCCACCATAAGAAGTCTGAACCAGCAAGAAATATGTTGACTTAGTCATCCTATCAATGATCACCCAAATGGAATCAAACCCACAAGAAGTACGAGGTAAACCTACAACGAAGTCCATAGTAATACCTTTCCACTTCCACTCATGAATGGGAAGTCGCTGCATCAAGCCACCTGGTCTCATGTGCTCGAACATCACCTGCTGACAGTTCAAGCATCAAGATAAAAACTTTGCTATGTCCCGATTCATACCACACCACCAGTAAAGTTGTCTCAAATCTTTATACACCTTCACCATGCTAGGATAAATGGAGTATCTAGAACAATGTGCCTTACAGAGTATCAACTGAATCAAATCACCAACCCTCGAAACACAAAGTCGATCATCAAACCTCAGAATACCATAAGAACCCAAAGTAGCACAGCTGGCCTCACCCCGAACTACCTGCTCACGAAGGTCGCACAAACTCTGATCATCAAACTGTCAGCTCTGAATCTGATCAACTAGAGTAGAATGGACCTCAACACTGGCAAGAACTCTGCTAGGATCTGATAAGTCAAGCCTAACCAATCGGTTAGCCAAGTACTATATGTCCAAGGCCAACGGTCGCTCAGAAACTAAAAGTGAAGCTAGGCTGCCCATACTCACCACCTTCCGACACAAGGCATCTGCTACCACGTTTGCTTTGCTCAGATGGTATAGAATAGTGAAATCATAGTCCTTCAGTAGCTCAATCTATCTCCTCTGCCTCGAGTTCAGCTCCCACTAACTCATAATATACTGAAGACTACGTTGATCGGTGAATATCTCACATTGAACTCCATATAAGTAGTGCCTCCAGATCTTGAGCTCGAAGACTACCGCTACTAACTCTAGGTCATGAGTGGGGTAGTTGCGCTCATGAACCTTCAACTCTCTTGATGCATATGGTATCACTCAACCAAACTGCATCAACACAAGTCCAAAACCGACCCCTGAAGCATCACAATACACGGAGAAACTCTGACCCTCAACCGGTAAATTCAAAACTGGAGTTGAAGTCAATAAGGCCTTAAGCCTCTGAAAGCTATCCTTGCACTGATCCAACCACTGGAATGGAACATCCTTCCTAGTCAGCAGAGTCAAGGGTGATGCTATGGAAGAAAATCCCTCAACAAACCGTCTGTAGTACCTAGCTAAACTAACAAAGATGCAAACCTCGGTAGGAGTAGTAGGTCTAGGCCAATCATGAACCGCAACAATCTTACTCGGATCAATCCTAATCCCATCCTTAGACACCATGTGTCCTAGGAATGCAACTGACTCAAGCCAAAACTCACACTTTAAGAACTTGGCATAAAGGCGAGGATCTCTCAAGTCTACAGTACAGTCCTCAAGTGTTGCTTATATTCGTCCCTACTCCTCGAGTATATCAGAATGTCATCAATGAAGACTATCATGAACATATCCAAGTACAGGATAAGCACCCTATGCATCAAATCCATAAAGGCTGCGGGGGAGTTAGTCAACCCAAAATACATCACCAGGAACTCATAGTGGCCATAACATATCCTGAATGTTGCCTTAGGGATGTACTCAACCCTAATCCTCAACTGATGGTAGCCGGACCTCAAATCAATTTTCGAAAACACTGCTGAACCCTGAAGCTGATCAAATAAGTCAACAATCCTCGGCATCGGATACCTATTCTTCACTATCACCTTATTCAGTTGCCGATAATCAATACACATCTACATTGACCCATTCTTCTTCTTCACGAAGAAAATAGGAGCACCCCAAGGGGACACACACGGTCTAATAAACCCCTTAGATAACAAATCCTGGATCTTCTCCTTAGGCTCTCTCAACTCAGCAGGAGCCATACGGTAGGGAGGAAAAGAAATGGGCCTGGTGCCCGGCTCTAACTCAATGACAAAATCAATATCTCTCTTAGGTGGAAGGTCTGGAAAGTCAGTAGGAAATACATCTAGGAAGTCTCTAACCACAGGAACAGACTCAGGAGACAAAGGGTCAGCACTAGCATCTCGAACATAAGCTAGGTAAGCTAAACATCTGCGAGAGATCAAATTCCTAGATCAAAGACAAACGATGATCCCAGATGGTGCATGGTTGATAGAACTCTGCCATACAATCAATGATACACCAGGCACGGTGATGGTAACGGTCTTGGCATAACAATCCAAAATAACCAGTCCAAGTATCACGTCCAAAGCTAACATGTCAAGGATCATCAAATCACCCCAAGTCTCTAAATCACCAATAGATATCACACAAGATCTCACAATCTGATCCACTACTAAAGAATCTCCTACTAGGGTCGAAACAGAAACAAGAACAGATAATGGCTCACTAGACAACCCCAAACAAGGCAGAAAGTAGGCAGATACATATGAACAAGTGGATCCAGGATCAAATAAAGTTGTAGCATACTAATGGCACACAGAAATCATATTTGTAATCACAGCATTCGAGGCCTCTACCTCCGATCTCCCAGGGACCGCATAGAACTGACGACGACCTACCCCTGCCTGACCGCCATCCTTACCACCTGCTCTTCCACGTGGAGCACCACCTCTACCCTGACCACCACCTCCTTGAGCCAGTGGCTAAACTGAGTGAATAGGCTGAGCCGGTGGAGCGGCTAGCTAAACTGTGCCCTGCTGGGGGCAATGTTTAGCAAAATGACCAATAATACCACAGGTGAAACAAGCCCCTGATGACCTTCTCAGTCGGGATGAACCAGAAAAACCCGTATGGATACCATAGTCTGATGCCCCAGAGGTTGTACCCCTCGAAGACTGACTGTTGTAGCCCTAATGGCTACTCTGACCCTGCTCAAACTAGGTAATACTAGAATTCTGAAGTGAAGCCTGAACCGATCAGCTGGACTGACCCTGGTGCTGCTGTGGATGATAACCCCAGCCCCACTGGCCTAAACCTCTACCGCCATGTCTAGTACCACTGTAGCCACCCTGATGTCGAGGCCTGTAATCTCTGGCCCCTTGATCATGTTGTTGTAAGTCCTCCACAATACGGGCATAGTCTGTGATAGCTTGAAATTACCGACCACCAGCAACCAATATCTCAACTGGCTATCTAATCTCTAGCCTCAAACCCTATACAAATCTGTGAATCTTATCTATCTCGGTAGGAATAATCATAGCTCCAAATGGTGCTAGCTGATGAAAACGGGGCTCATACTCCGAGATAGTCATAGAATCCTGAGAAAGTCTAGTGAACTCCTCCCTCCGATGCTCCTTGTTTCTCTGCGGCAAGAACTTTGTCATAAAGGCCTCATAGAACTCGGACCAAGTCAAAGGAAGTGATGTAGAAGGTCTGCAAGCAGCCTATGTCTTCCACCACAACTTCACTGGACCATCCAGCTGATAAGTAGTATAGCCAACCTCATGAGTCTCCAACAACCCCAAATGATGCAATATCTCCTCACAGGTAATAATAAAATCATGTGGGTCCTGACCCAGCGTACCAGCAAATCTCAGTGGTGCCAACCTTAAAAATATACCCAAGGCCTTTTTGCTCCCCATCTATCATAGCTGGGCAAGGAGCAAGAGGATGTGCAACTAAAGGGACCAGAATAACCTCTACTCGGGGAGCAACAATAGCAGGCTGCGATCCTAACTCTGAACACCCAGGGCTGCCCCCTGAGCAGGAGTAGGCGTTACCTCAGAAGGTCTCCCCAATCATACCCAGAAGCTGAACAAGTAAACCCCTAATATCCGAAGACTGAGCTGGGGCTGAAGCTGGCACAGAAACTGGTGCTGGAACTGGTGACACCTGGGCTACTCTCGGGTCCACATATTGCCACTCTGGAGCAAACTCTAGCTCATAGTCAAACTCGGGCTCTATCTCAACTCTAGAAACTCTAGTAGGTGTCGCTGCTCCGGGGCGTCCACGACCCTTGCCTCTACCCTTGCGACCACCATAACCCCTAGCTGGAGTCAGAGGTACAGGGGCAGGGGTCTCTCCTCCGCCAGAAGCTGAAGATCTCATATGAACCATCTGCGGAAGAGTGAACCAGAGTAAGTGAGATTTCCAGAAACTTTCAAGGATACTACGCACGAGATAGAAACAAGAAAAGTCCAATTTTTCCTAAGATGTCACTATAGCCTCCCAAATATTGATTAAGGACGTCTCCACCCCGATCCGCAAGACTCTACTAGACATTAACTCATATCCCGATGACACAGGTGAACCTAGAGCTCTGATACCAAGCTATCACAACCCGATTTCTCGGTCATGATGGCACCTACAACCCCTCAGTAAGTGAACCAATCCCCGTAGCCTGTAATGGTCAATAATGGGCTACTATCTAGCAATCGAAGCAGAAGAACAGTTTAATAAGCAGAAGCAAGAGAAAAAGATGAAGAAAATAGATAACAGGAGTAATATATACAATGCAGAAGCTAAAACAAACCCAAAACGTGGTATCATAGCATATAAGAGACGGATCTACATAAGGAGTACAAGGGTCCAAAATAATATATACAAGTTGTCTCCGAGTAGAAATAGAGTACATAATCAAAAGATAACTAAAATCTAAGCTCTGGTCGTCAAGAGCTCACCCTCACTCCAGAATATCACAAAAGCAACTCCTTGCATGAGTCTCCATGATCTAACGGCAATGGCCCACACTAAGATCTGCACCAGAAGATTTAGAGTGTAGTATGAGCACCAAATGCGAAACATAAGGTACCCAGTAGGTATCATAGGCCGACTGGCATATATAAGATAAAAGCATCGTAACAGGCAGAATAGAAGCAAGTAGTCACAGAAATCAATGAAACGTACACAGAAACTAGCCTAGAGGGAAGACAACAGAACAACATACAAGGCTAGCAAGTAGAATATATACACAACAGACACAGGTGTAAGTGGGAAATAACGCACCTAGGATACTTGCAACAATAGTATATACATAATAAGTTTTAGAAATGGATGGTATACCGGTAACCTCAAGTATAAGGAATGGGAAAGAAGAATAAGATAGATATGCTCGGAAAACAGGAATCATCAACGGAACAAATCATATCAATCTCAATCCAGAACTAACAACGTTGCAGTATATAATCTCAAATCTTAACTGTGACAGGGGATAGTATCATGATAAAGTAACAAGAGTCTACATATAGTCCCCCAGCTGCCCAACAACCAAGGAATGCAAACAAGTGAAAACAAAACCCTCCGGCCGCCCATACAACTGGAGCATACACTCAACAAACAGCAAACAAGGGTGGAACCTCAAACATTGAATGATATGATGCATGATAACCTCAGGGTGGAATAGAAACTCTGTATGCACCCCCTCCAGTGTCGATCGGGCCTAGAAGGTAGGTTCCATGGAAGGACACTGCCCGTATACCTCTACTGCGTCGTATACCCTCCCTCCGGCATACGCAGCCCAAAGCCCCAGGCCCAGAATGGCAAGGTCCATAGAGGTCCCAGACCCCATACTATAACTCAGTATCAAAACATGTCATCCAGAAGCAAGTCCAGGTTCAAGATAGAGACCCAGTCTCGAATATGCATGCCCAGACCCTGTCTAGGACTAAAGTAGTGGGAAAATATCTCAAAAACCCCTCGAAGGGTGCCCGAGCGTAGCCGGGTCTAAATAGTAGAAAGTCATCTCAAGTGCTCGGTCCGACTGAGGCTAAAATCATCCCAATTTAGTAAGAAACTCAACTAGCACCCCGGCCCTAGCGAGTCTAGCATTAATAGTAAAACTGGTGATGAAATCATAATTTAACTTTCTTTTACCCCAAGAAGATCCACAAGTTAAGTCAAACCATTTCTAATTCATTTCCATCGAAAATGGGACCTCGGGGCCATGCAAAGTTTAGAAAACAATTCTAGTAGGCCCGAAGCCAAAATCATAGTAAAACATGGATACATCCTCTTTATATGCATGAAAATGAATGATCAACACAAATAGCTGACCAGCAGCTCATAATCAACTTATCGGCCCTGCAAAGGCTCCAATCGCTCTACAGCATAGATAGGCATTATAATATCATGATAACAATGCTCGGTACTTATGGGCACCCCTGAATAACTCACCGTCTATGTTCGAGAGTCAAAACAAGGTCACACAGGACCATAAGGGTGATAACATCAACTACTAAGAATACTACATACAACGGAGAAAAAAAATGGGGGTGAATCATGGAAAAGCGGTCAGAGTCTGTGGTACCAACCTAATAACCCAACCCAAGGATGCCTGCTAGTACAATTTTATCAGATATATGCAAAGTCAAGGGAGTTTAGACTGTAACCTACCTGTCGTCCAATAATGCTAATAGAGTGGAAACGACGTTCTTGACTCAACAAAATCGATGAAACATTCATACGAGGTCGTTTCAGAGAAATGTTGACCCAAGTCAATGCTAATTAAAACTAACCAACTAGCCAAAATGAGCCTGGCTCACCCGAAACCCAAACCAACCACCTACCTAACCCAAATTCAACATTCTGGAGCTGATGGAATCGTCGGATTTAGAATTTGACACTTTGATTATCGAAAGCTGACCCAAGTTACACTTTTAACTCTAAATGGCCTAAAAATGGAGAAAGCAACACAAAACCTACACTGGAAGTTCTCAGGCCTTGACTTAAGGTCCAACTAGACCAAACTCGATGCTCCAGAGCTAACGGGACTATCAGAATTTGATTCCAAGCATGTTAGCTAAGAATGTTGACTAAAGGCAATGATATTCTAAGTTAAGGCTCTAAAATAGGCAAACATACAAAACAACCAAATGAACGACCAGGGCACCGAATTACCGGTCCCAGCAAGCCATAAATGACTTGGGGTCACTATAAGAAAGCTCTAATAGTGAAAATGAATACATAAGCGCAAAGATGACCAGAAGGTTCATCACAACATCCACTACTAAAAAGACTTTTGACCTCGAAAGCCAAGAAGAAGAGAGTACCTGAGGGATCAAACAACTGCAGATACTGAGCATGCAACTCACTCTTGGTCTCCCAAGTAGCCTCCTCGATCGGACGATACCTCCACTGAACCTTCACAACCAAAATCTCCTTAGACCTCAATCTCCTGATATCTCTGGCCAGAATAGCAATCGGCTCTTCAACAAAGGATAAACTCTCATCTAACTGAACTAAATCCCATTACAACATATGAGACTCATCTGGAACATACCGGTGCAACATTGAGACATGAAAAAATAGGTGACAACTAAAAACATTAGAGCCAAAGCTAACATATAGGTGATAAGTCAGTAATCTACCAACTTATTAAGCCTATATCCATGAATTATTACTATATTTGAATAGATTTAGAGGTTCTTATGGCCTTTATTGATGTATATGCAGGTACTTTTGATAGATGATGATAAACAAGGAAATGGACCCAAAAAGAGCTCAAAAAGAGTGAAGTGTGAAGTGTTCGGAAAAGCTAAGGATTTTGACTAGAGATGCGGCGGCCGTGCGACATGCATAAATCGAGGTGCAAACCACACCTCCTCCATATAGAGCAGTAAAAGTCACTCAACAGTCTGTTAAGGGGTGTAGTCATTGTGCGATGCGCACATCTCAAGGTGCGAACCACACCCTCTATGCACGGAGCTCCCAAAGATAGCTGAAGTCACTGGTTCAACTGAAGGCAGTGTGCGACGTGAACATCACAACATGCGAACCGCACATCGTGCCGCACACCTCCCGAAGTGCATTTTTGTCCTAATTTTTAGTGACATTTTGGAAAACTATAAAAGGCCTATTTAGGCACAATTGTAAATAACTTTCATCATTCTAAAATATTTTGATGAGCTTTTTGCTTGGAGACTAAGTCTTTCACCTCCATTGAGAAGAGGGTTTCAATCTAATTCTCTTGGTTAACACTTGTATGTTCAAATTGAATCTAGAACTAGAGATTCAGCTCTAATGGAAGGGATTTTGAGTTACCCAGCTGGTATCTCTTTCTCTCTTGTTATGAATGTCTAAATTCTCTTATCTAAGGGTGCATTGATTATGGGTGCTTAACATATAGGTGTGGGTGTTATTTATTCTTGATTATAATTGCTTAATTGACATGGGTATAGTAATTTCACCAAGTTTTAATCCAAAAATTAGTGGTTGCAAACATTAATTTTCATTACTTGATTATGTGATTTCTTGAGAAAGGATTTCATGGCTTCGGATGTGAAATTACTAGTAGGAACTTGGGATTCCACTCAGATTTGAGGCTAGAGATATCTCTTATCGACGAAATCACCAATTTAAGGGTCTAAGCTAGAGATAGTGTGACCTCCCCAAGCTTAGATTAGTTGTTTATTGATCAAACCGATGATGCTCTACCCGAGATCCTCAGATATAAGATTGTTGATCGAGAGATAAGCAACTCTTACCTATGACCAATGCTATTCATGTCATTAAGAAAAAATAAGTATGAATTGATAATCACCCTATCCCATAACTAAAGCCCCATTGGATATGCATCCCTAGTCATCTAGTCAACTTGGTACACCCACTTTCATTTTATTGCTTTTTAATTGAATTGTGATTGTAGTGACAACATCCCAATTCCCCCATTCTTTTACTTTTTGTTTTGAGCATTTACTCTCGCTTTGAATTCAATTCAATACAATCTCTATTTAGCTATGCCAAGTCCCTTGGTATGACCCTGACACTCATTGGGATTATAAATTTTGTTTTGCTGCACGATCGCCATGGCTCCCAACTTTGGGGAGCATGATTTGAGTGTTCATAAAAAATGGCATCATTGTCGGGGACTTGAATAGATAGCTATTTTTTATTGTTTATTTGAAATCACCTTGAGAGTACTTGCTTCTTTTACTTTTGTTTGTTATTTATGGTTGATAGAACAGGCTAGCCTATGAACGAGGCCGATGACAACGAGAGTGTTGATGGCTTCATGAAGGCCGATAAGGCTGAGACTATGATGCAAAGGAGTGCAGGTGCAATTTTCCTACCTCCCACGGTGGGAAATATTGTCTTTCATGTGACTAGAACCATGCTCCACTTAATCCAAATGAAAGGCCTATTTGGTGGAGCAGCACATGAAGATGTCAACCGGCATATTCAAAATTTTGTGGAGATTTGCCAAGCATTCATATTTCAACATATCTCCCAAGAGTCCATCTGATTGCGCTTATTCCCTTTTTCCTTGATGGGGGAAGCCACAGCGTGGTTGGAAGAGTTGCCGGATGAATCTATCACATCTTAGGCTGAGTTGGTTGAGGCATTTACATCGAGATTCTTCCCTCCATCTTGAATGATGAATCTAAGAGATGAGATTACCAACTTTGGGCAGCTTCCGGATGATCATCTTCATGAGGTTTGGCTAAAATTCGAAAAGAAGCTTCTCTTGTGTCCAAATCATGAGTTGTCAAACAATGTGCTGCTACAAAGATTGTATAGATCATTGAACTCTATGAATAAGTCGGTGGCCGATAATCTTCGAGGAGTTACCTTCATGGACTTAGAGTTTCCCATTACCTTGACTTTGTTAGAGCGAATGACAAAGACCAATAAAGCCTAGAACACAAGAGAAGTGGATGTGAAAAATTTGGGAGGACACTCATCCATCTTGGTTAATGAAATGAGGAAAAAGGAGGAGAGAGATAAAACAATGGACAAAATTATGACACAAATTGATTTGATGGCCAAGCATGTGATGGGAGCTGGTGGTGCTAAGACAGTGAATGCAGTAAGTACACCAGAAATCAAAGTGAGCGATGATGAGCTCATGAATGTGGTTGATGGAAAGCTATGTTTTGTGTCGGTGGGTTCTCATCTCGAGTATTATCGCCTGAGGTAGGAGAACCAAGGTTGGATTCGAGATAAAAAAAGAGATGGAAATTAGCGGGATAGATACAAGGATGGTGATCGTTTCAATCACCAGAGTTTGAATCCTTATATCCCTCTGAAAAAGGCAAACTCTCTCTACCAACCATGCACAAGCAACCCCGGCCATTCCAAGTTGGAAGACATGTTATCCTTGGTTCTTAAGAAGGTGGACACCACAAATACGGGAGTGAGCGAGCTAAAGAGTGAGGTCTCAACACTTCACCAAACTGTGAGCTCCCACTAAGCCTCAATCAAGCATCTTGAGGTCCAAATGAACCACTTCTAAGGCCAAATGAACCCGAGAATGAAAAGGACATTGCCTAGCGACACCATTGCCAACCCATAGAATGATTAATTAAGGTAGTATCATAGTGCCATGATGTTAAATCAAGTGTTGTTTGGGAGGCAACCCAAGTTTCTTTATTTTTTTTTGCTTATCTTTTGTTGTTTTTTGTGTTTTTGTAGAGAATGCATGGATGGAAAAATGAACAAAGGAAAGCAGGGCGAAAAGGGGTCGTGCGGTGGACTGTGCGGACTGCACGAGCATTTGTACGCATTGCACAACCTATTACATGTGTAATGACCCTTCCGGTCATTTCCACGTTTAAGTTTTGAAGTCAAGCAAATCGACAAAAGATATCGTAAGATCTTTAACAAATTTTCTGAACTTTGGGTCAAATGTCTCAGGGCTTTTCTCCCAATATATAAAGAGTTAGAAGTCCTCCAAAATACAAAATTTAAGGTCTACGAGTCTACATTCCAACGCACAAAACCTCACGTCCAACTGATCTCGGAGTAAAAAGTTATGACTATTTTACCGCGGACTGTCTGGCAGAAAATGGGTTGCGAACCGGGTCGCGAACCGGGTCGGGTTAAACTCAATTTAAGCCTCGACTTCACGTTTTAAAACACCATTTTAGTTCCAAAACAGTGATAAAACATAAGGGAGGATCCCGAGAGAATTCTTGAGTATCAAAATCGTGCGTTGGCGAATTACGAGCCTAAACTTAAGAATTGTATTAGCATCGTGCGTGTATTTAAAAATATTTTATTTAAAAGTTGAATTTGGTAAAAATTATATTAGTATTGCCTTTTCAAAATATTTTAAAGGTTTATGGGAAATATTTTTGAAATGTTATAATTGTATATGTATTTATTTTATAAGGTTTTTATACACCGTAATATTTTATCGGAGATAATAAATTTAGTTATGTTGAAAACTATTATTATAATATAGTAGGTTTTGTTTGAAATAATTTTCTATGAATTATGGTATATTTAAAATAGTATATTTATTTTACCACGAATTTATGCAATACCCGAGTATATACTTAACGGATCGGATTGGTTGCCACCTCCACTTCCACGTGGAAGTGGAGGGCTAACACAGCGCATAGCAAGTGGAAAGGTGGCATCACCTAATCATTTTAATAGTGCTAATTTCTAAATGATTACATTAATTAATTCACTTACCTACTGCCTATGACATATATATACTACTTATACGTAAAAGTGTTCTATAGTCACTGTGTGGGATTTATATAGAGCATTAGAGGGGTTTGGTAGAGAAATCATATTTTGAGGTTATGTTTAATTTTGAAAGGAAAATCAATTATCGACGTCAAGTTATTCAAGCCCGAGTTCGAGTTTAATTTCGTGTTGGGGATTTTTCAGAGAGGTTCAAGCTTGTCGTCGGACGACAGGTAGGTTACGGTTTATTTTCCCTAGACTCCGTATATATAAAATAAAATTGTATTAATGGGCATCCTTGGGTTGGTTTATTAGGTTGGTACCACAGACCTTGACCGCTTTATTCATATCCGCCTACTTTTGTTCCTCCGTTATTTGTAGTGTTTGACGATATATTTTATTTACCCTTGTGGTCCTGTGAGGCCTTGTTGACTCTGGAACATAGAAGGTGGGATTTTGGGAATGTCCGCGAGTCCCGGGCATAGAAATATCCTTCTAGGCTGGTTATGCTTGTTGAGTAGTTGTGGGCCTGTGCAGGGTCGATAGGTTGATTGTGAGCTGCTGGGCAGCTATTGTGTGTGATCATATCATTTCCATGCATATAAAGAGGTTTATCCATGTTCTACTATGGTTTTGGCTTCGGGCCTACTGGCACTATTTTCTAAACCTTGCATGGCCCGGGGGGCCCGTTTTTTATGGAAATGATTTGGAAATGGTTGATCTAACTTGTGAATATTTTTGGGCAAGAAAGTAAAATTATGTTTAAAATCATCAGTTTTACGATTATCGCTAGACTCGGCAGGGCCGGAGTGCTAGTTGAGTTTTCTTGCTACTTGAGATGATTTTTAGTCTCGGTCAGATCGAGCACCTGAGATGACTTTTTACTATTTAGACCCGGTTACGCCCGGGCACCCTTGGAGGGGTTTTTGAGACATTTTCCTACTACTTTAGTCCTGGACAGGGTCTGGGCATTGCATATTCGAGACTGGGTCTCTATCCTGATACCGGACGACATGTGTTGATACTGAGTTTGAGTATGGGGTCTGGGACCTCCATGGACCTTGCCATCCGGGCCAGGGGCTACGGGCTGCGTGTGCCAGAGGAGGGGTATACGGTGGAGTAGAGGTATACGGGCAGAGTCCTTCCATGGAACCTACCTGCTGGGCCGGATCAGCGCCGGAGGAGGTACATACAGAGATACCATGGCACTTGAGATCTTCATGCATCATATCATTCATGGTTCGAGGTTCCACCCTTGTTTGCTGTTTGCTGATTGTACGCTCCGGTAGTATGGGATGCCGGAGGGGTTGTTTTCACTTGTTTGTGTTCCTCGGTTGTATGGGCGGCCGCGGGACTGTAGGTAGACTTTTGCTTTTTACTTACAGAATTGTCTCTATAATGGATAAGTATGAGATTGGTATGACTAGTTGAGTTGATTCATGTCTCTGAGTATGCCTATTATTACTCTTTCTCTCTTCTTCTTACGCTTGAGGTTACCAGTAAATACCGTCATTTCGTAAACTTATTTATATACACGGTTATTGCAAGGACCCCAGGTGCGTTGTTTCTTTACTTTCACCTGTGCTATGGTGTGTATATTCTGCTTACTAGCCTCGTATGTTGGTTCTGTTGATTTCCCTCTGGGCTAGTTCCTGTGTACCATTCATTGATTTCTTGTGGCTGCTTGCTTCTATTTCTGTCTATTACTGCTCTTTTATCTTATATGTGCCCAGTCAGCCTATGATACCTACTGGGTACCTTATGCTTCGCTATTTGGTGCTCACGCCTACCCCCTGCATCTTTGGGTGCAGATCCTAGCGTGGGCCATCGCCGATAGATCGTTGTGATTCGTGCTTGGAGATCTGTGGGGACTACTTCAGACCTGAGGGTGAGTCTTGGCGATCGGAGCTTAGCTTTAGTTTTATCTTTTGCTTCATGTACTCTATTCCATTCAAGACTCTGTATAGTAGTTTTGGATTATTTGCGCTCCATGTATGTAGTTAGGCTCCATACTATGATACCAGGTCTTGGGGTTTGGTTTAGTTTTCGCATATGTATATATTTATATTCCCTGTTATCTATTTTATTTGTCTTGTTCCCTTATCTGCTAGATAGTAGCCCATTACTAACTGTTCTGGGCTACGGGGATTGGTTCACCTACCGAGGGTTGTAGGTGCCATCATGACCGAGAAATTGGGTCGTGACAACTTGGTATCAGAGCTTTAGGTTCACCGGTGTCATCGGTATAGGAGCCAATGTCTAGTAGAGTCCTTCGGATCGGGGTGGAGACGTCCGTACTCAATCTTTGGGAGGCTACAGTGGCATTTTAGGAAATTCGACTCTTTCATTGCTTCTGTGTCGTGTGTACAACCCTTGGAGTTTCTGGAAATCTCATTTGTTCTACTTCATTCTTCCGCAGATGGTTCGTACGAGATCAGCAGCATCACGCGAAGATGAGCCTCCCACTCCAGCTAGGGGTCGAGGACGCCCTCGATCAGTGGCACCTGCTAGAGCTGCTAGCGTGGAGATAGAGCCCGAGCAGCATGTGTTTCAGGGGGCAGCCCAGGTACCACCAGCTCCAGTGCCAGCTCCAGCGCCAGCTCCAGTACCAGCTCCTGTGCCCACCTCTGTGCCAGCTTCAGCCGCAGCTCAGTCTCCAGATATTCGGGGATTACTATTACAGCTTTTGGGTGTGATTGGAGAGCGGCTTTCTGAGGTAGCGCAGACATCCACTCAGGGGGAAGCCCTGGGTGCACAGAGCTTAGGAGCGCAGCCGGTTACTATGGCTCCCCGTGCGGAGGTCATTCCGGTCCCATCTATTGCACAGCCTCTTGCTCCTCGCCCAGCTATGACAGAGTCAGAGCAGAAGGCATTGGGTAGGTTTTTGAGGTTAGCACCTCCGAGATTTGCTGGTACTTCTGGACAGGATCCACATGACTTTATTACTACCTGTGAGGAGATGTTGCATCATCTGGGTTTGTTAGAGACTCATGGGATTGGTTATACTACCTATCAGTTGGAGGTCCCAGCGAAGTTATGGTGGAGGGCCCAGGTTGCTTGTAGATCACCATCGTCACCTCCTTTGACCTGGTCTAAGTTTTATGAGGCCTTTATGGCCAAGTTCCTACCCCAGAGTGATCGGGAGCGTCGCAGGGAGCAGTTCACTCACCTTGTGCAGGGATCTATGACTATCTCAGAGTATGAGACCCGCTTTCATCAGCTAGCACCGTTCGGAGCTATGATCATTCCCACCGAGGCTGATAGGATTCGCGGATTTGTATGGGGTTTGAGGCCAGAGATCAGGCAGCCAGCTGAGATATTGATTGCCAGTGGTCGTTCATTCCAGGCTATTTTAGACTATGCCCGCACTGTGGAGGACCTACAGCGACATGATCAGGGGTCCAGAGATAAGAGGCCTCGACATCAGGGTGTCTATAGTGGTTCCAGATATGGCGGTAGAGGTCCTGGCCAGTGGAGTCGGAGTTAT